>DWGJ01003225.1:0-13837 GCA_018246895.1 Aspitha aspitha aspitha | reverse complement strand
TGCTTATAAAGTACATTAAATCAATAAATAAAACATTACACACACTACCATGCATTTGACACACACATACAACGTTATTCTGGTTGTCAATGTCAAACAAAAAGTCCAAAGAAATGTCAAATTATTTTTTATGATGGTCGAATTTCGAGCAGCAGGCGACCACTAGTAACGTTAATTGTATGGGACGGAGAAGTGTACGTGTTGTGGGTGTGCAGGCGTTCCGCGGCGCGCTGCGGCGACTGACGCGCGGCGGCGTGGCGGGCGCGGGCGGCGCGGGCGGCGCGGCCCGCTTCGGCGCCGCGCGGCTGCTGGCGTCGCGCGCCGACCGCCGCCACCTGCTGCGCCAGGACGACCTGCTGCAGCTCGTGAGTCCCGCGCCTGCCCTCCTCATTGAATTTCTCTATGGATCGTAAAATAACTCCCCACAACACCAGTATATGAACACAACGTAATCTTAGATATTTGCATGCCCGTCGTTTATGACAATTATGTCTTCAGTAAAGCTAGTTCGCTAAAATAATTTTTTTTTTTATTATTTCAACAATAGTCCTTATTGTACACACTACACGATACAAAAGCAATATGAAAATAAAACAGATTCAAAAATGGTCTTATTACTGAACAGGAAATTTATATACATATATATCAAAGCGGTATTTGTATTGCTACTGAGGCATGCAGTAATAGTAAGCAAGTATAACTATATTATAAGGGTTATAGAAAATATTTTACATGTTATTTATGTCCTTGGATGCTAATGTCTAATTCTTCAGTGATATGACCGCCATTTGTACCAAACTGTTTAATAATTCAATGTTTTATATTACTGGTGTGCAATAAAGATGATATTATAATAATGTTTGATGGTTAAGTTTTTTTCATAAATAATTTGTCGATATCCCAAAGGAGTTCAACCAATCGGGCGCGTTGACGAAGTGCAAGCCTCGCAGACTCCTGCTACTGAACGACCTGGTGGTGTGCGTGTCGGTGGGCGCGGGCGGCGCGGGCGGCGGCGACGACACGGAGCGGCTCGGCTTGAAGTGGGCGCACCCCGTGCAAGACGTGGAAGTGCTCGATACGGGAACCTCGCCCACGCTCAGTCGCGTGCTCGCTCAAGGTAATTACTGATATAATTACAATTTTTCCTACTTAAATTATTAAAACCGTTTACTTGAGTAGGAAATAGTATCTATCGGTCGTCGGATCGGACAGGATCGACTCCGATTACATTGTTATTTTTATTGCCTATTATTTTAAATAAATATAATTATGTCTTAATAGTTTTTAATAGTTGTTTTAAAGCGCTTGTGATCCTGACGAGTTCTTCAGGAAGCACAATGCAGCACTCGGATTTTCTTATTTAAAGTAGTATTCGTGGGGATTAGATAGCATTCCACGCCTAGAATTTTCTATTACGACTAATCGTTTAATAAAACCTTTGGATACTTTATAGGTATGAATCGCAGCGGTAGCCTTCGCTCGAATTCGAGTAGCAGCACGTCGACGGGCGACTCCCTTTGCAATGAAATGTCCGCGCTAATGCACGACTACGAAACCGTGTCGAGAATGGCCGACTTGGCGGCGTCGTTGCGGACCCCCTATCCTGAACTAGCACCGGAAGTGTTCAAATCACTGCTCCAGAACATACAGCAGAGTATACAGGTTAATACCATTGATTATTTCTATACATATGTGCCTATAGATTCCTCTTAGTTTTAGTCTCTATGTTATTTAGTCATGCCTCTATTGAAAAAAATAGTTATTTAGTTTTCGTGCGCTATCGAGTTTATATTATCACGTTGTGTGATGAGCACATTTGTTTGTTCCTTGTCTGGGTGTAAAAAAATTATCTTTAAGCAGTTCGATTACGCCTATAGATAAGAAAACATTAATAGAAATGTAAAATGTTATTATGACTATACAGAAAAAAGACGACGAAATGGCCTGGGTCGACTCGTGCTGTCTTCAGCTTACGATCCGAGGCAGGGAAGAGGCTCTCACGTTCCGCGCTAGCGAGCCGGGCGCGCGGCGCGCGTGGGCCACGGAGCTGCGGCTGGCGCAGCTGGCCACGGCGCGCGCCAACCGGCCCGCCTGGCGCCTGCCCTCGCCCGCGCCGCACGCGCCGCCGCACAAGATGCCGCTTTTCGTCACCGCCGCGCCGCTCTACTCCTCCAACCACCTCACTGAGGTAACACCGTGCGACCGGTACTCGACTGTTTAGCGACCGACTGGACAATATCGATCACTGTAATCGTCCCGTTCTGGAAGATTGCAAAATAATTTTTTTGTTATATTAAATAATAACAAAATAAAAAATTGTAATGTAAAGCTGTAAGCCTTAAATATTGAATTTATATTTTTTATTTCATTAAATTCAATTAATCTACTTTAATAGAGACAGTAAGATAAAGTTTATTATGTCATCGATCTAGGTCTAAAGCGGGACAGAGTGAGAGCCGCGCACCAAATAACTATGTTTCTACAACGATCATGATTCTCTTCCTATATGTACAAATGGCGGTTAGGAGACTTCGTTAAACTTAATGAACAATGTAATGTGCAGGTACGTTGCGGTTGCTTTTATACGTCGACGGGCAGCGCGGGCGCGCGAGGGTCGGGCGCGCGACGTGCGCGCTCGCTGCTGTGGGCGGGCGTGGCGCGCGGGCCCGACACGCACGTGACCGTGTTGGCGCACAGGGCCGCCGCTCTCAAGACGCTCGTCACTATCGACCTACCCGACACCAGGGTGAGTCCCCTTAGCCCGCTGGTTAGAGACTCTGACTCCTATCAAAGGGCTTGTGGTCTAAATATACCCACCTAGCAGAAATATTTCCGTAATGAGTAAGAAAATTTGTTTTGTAACAAGTTTGTAACAACTGTAAAATTATATTTAAATAGTGTGTAATTTAGTTGTATATTTACTTGCTGCTTACTTACTCTGGCTTAGGCATTGTCTACTTTAGAGTAAAATGGTGGTATGTGAATTGTTCCCAAGTATTTAAATGTACCAGGAAAGCACTTTTACTATTGTTAAAAATAAGAGTCTAATATAAAAGATGACAAATTATCAAAAAATCCTACAATATAGTAGAAAGAAGTGATATTCACAATGAAACAACTGTATTTGAGTCTCGATGATTATCTAGTATTTCACATAATATGAAAAATGAAATGACAGACTTGCCTATTTATCTTTTAGGTGACTTCAATGGAATACGCAAAAGGACTTCGACAACTGACCACGCTGTGCGGCGACACAGTATGGCTCGGCACTGAGGACAAGAGGATCATCATATACTCCGGAGTAGAACCGGAAAAGCAAGAGAAACTAACGGAGGTGGCCACCATAGCGCCGGTCACGCAGATACGGTACCACTGCGACTCCATGTTTGTCGGACTCGCCAACGGCAGAGTTTCCGTGTTCCGAAGGAACCACGACGACTCTTGGGCGCTCCACGAACCCCTCGCGATCGAACTCGGCGACAAGCCCGTCCATTGCGTCTTGCCGGTCGATGGCATTGTTTACGCCACGTGCGCGCGCAGAGTATTCGCAATTAACGCTCTCACGGCTGAAATTATGCGTATATTGGAATTGAAGGGCGATAGCGATCGCTCGGTTAGATACCTCGCGCATTCTGGAGTGGGATTGTGGAGTGCATTCTCTGATTCCACATACGTTAGTCTTTACCATGCGGAAACCTTCGAACACTTACAAAATATTGACATCGCTGCAGATGTAGCGAAAACCATAGGAGCGCGGGAAGGAAGTAAGCCGGCTCACGTGTCGGCTCTGTTGGCCGTGCAGGGGCTGTTGTGGGTCGGTACGACGGCCGGCGTCAGCGTAACGGTGCCGCTGCCGAAACTTGAAGGTCTGCCGCTTATCGGAGGCCACATTGCCGTATCCTACCATGCTCACGCGGGACCTGTGACTTTCCTTCTCTCGTTAGTACCCGAGAGCAGGGAGATAGATGTGAATGTAGTCCGCAGAAATTTGTCGAACGCTCGTGCTCTAGCCGAGACCGTGCAGGAGTTTAAGGAGGAAGAGACCAAAGAAGATAACGATAAGCCGAAACTCGAGCGGCGAATTTCGGAGGAGCTGAGTCCGTACAGACCGCAACGCGTTCAATCGGCGGTGATAAGACGAAAGAAACCGGGCGACGTCCGATTAAGTAAAACGTTACCAAAATGTGCGAATTTAAACGCCTGCGACGTGTATGGACTGTTCGGAGATCTCATGTTCGTGAAGGATTGCGTCGGAGAAGCCGACGTGACCGGTTCGGGCGGCGAAGCGCTCAGGCGCAGCGATCCGGAGCTAGCGGCCATTCCCTTCCGCGTCAGCACGCTCGATAGACGATTACGGATGAGGGCCGGTCGACCGCGAAGCTTGGACCTCTCGAGCTGGTCCGTGGACTCGAGAGCCTCGAGCCTCTGCACGTCTTCCGGCAGCGAGGAGTCGATGGCTCTCCGGGGAGTGTCGAGGACCAGCTCGGGAGCTTCCGGCGCCGCTAACCTGGCGCCGCTCGCGGCCTCGACCCCCGACTCGTCGTCGGGCAAGTCGAGCTCGTCCGAGCGCTCCATCTCCAGATGCGAGTCGTCGGGCGGTCCGGAGGCGCCGACGGGAGCCGGGTCGGGAGCGGGGTCGGGGGCGGGGTCGAGCGGCAAGAGCGCGGCGCGCAGCCTGCGCGGCGCCGACTACGTGGTGGGCGAGGGCGCGGCGCGGCGTTCGGTGCTGGCGCTGGTGGGCGGGCGCGGCTACGTGGACTGGCGGCAGACGGCCGACGCGGCGGAGCGGCCCGCGCCCGCCGCCGAGCCCAACCCGCGCGACGCGCACCTCGTGCTGTGGGAGATGCGCCTCTGACTCGAACTCGCTATCTCATTACAGATATTTGTTTATATGGTACCCATTACGGGTATTTCCCATACGAATTCAAAATTATGCTGATTATTCCATAGTAATCGGCTATAAAATGGATCAAATCAACGTTTCACTAATATTTTCTAATTTCAATGTTTCTACCCATAATTTTTTCTATATGTCCTATTTTGATAGACTGTATTAAAACGATCACATTTTATGAAATCTATTTTTCTTCTAGTATTGCTATCATCGGGCTTACATTAATAGTCTTATTTGGCTTCTGTGCCCGTTCTAAATTGTTTCTTTGTAAATACTACCAGGTGCACATGTAGATTTATGTAAATTCCAGCTTTATAACGATTAAAGTAGCATTCTTTCTAATATATGTACGTACAACGTCGGTTTACTCTCGACGCGCGATAACTTTTTAATTAAGGCCTTATATTTAAATCGGTTACATATGGATTGTCCAAAGTAGCGAATCATGGGGAAATATTTATGGAACAAAAAATTTACACTGAGTGTAAATCTTATGATAAGCTTTAAATTATTTTTTGATGATAGTAAAGGTTCGCTACGTGACCGGATATTTTTTGTCCAATGTATTCGATTCAGGTGCATAATTTGTGTCATCTTTTATATGGATGTTATAAACAGGATAGTGGTAATGAATTATTGCGGTATGTATATCTATGTTCTCATTGGGTTTATGTAAGATTTTTAATGTTCATCGGCTGTCTTTATTTGCACTGTACGATTACATTACAGCAAATTTTCTCATTGTAAGTAAATGGTGGGGAACAGAAATTATAATCTCTTTATTGTGGTTTTAAATACAACTTTATTTAATTGTAACAAACCGCCATATTAACCTTAGAAATATTACGTAATATATTTTGTGTAAAAATTAATTGTAATGTAAATTTGATTTCGAAATAATGTACCATTATCGTTTTAATTTACGACTGGTTTAACCTTAAATTAAAAAACATAACTAGTGGCCTTATTTTCTCATAATGTAAATTTCCAGTGTGTGATTATGGCATTCGTTTAAGCTTTATTGTTAGACATTATTATGTCGCTTTAAGAATTAGACTGATTTAGCTTAAGCGTTAAAACTTACTATTAGTTGAAGTTGTAATTAGTAAGACGAATGACGAATTTCGATCGAATCTTTACCGTTGTTTCAGAACGATCGTGTAAATGATGCCTGCCGAAGTATAAATTCACATTAAATGTACTAACAAAATATAAAAATGGAAATGAGAATTCAGAATCCTACAGTTATCTTTACATGTTAAATGCTCCAGGTTGTTTTGTCACAAAGTGATTGTTTTGTTAAAAGTTAAGTCTTAGATTTCAGTGCACGAAGACCCCAATAACTTTTGCGCTATATAATATATAGTTGCCGTCTATGAATTTTATAAATGTTAGTCGTTTTGTTGAAATATTTCTTTCGGTCAGTATTTTGTATACATGAATATTTTTATTACGAACAATTCCAAAGACCCAATTTTAGCTTCTGTGGCATTAATAAAAAAACAGTACCTAAATTTTCTCTGTGGCTAAATGTTTTAAAAATATGTTATTTTCAGTAATTAACGTGCCAAATTGTAAAATTATATTTTCTTTGTACAGCCAATTCGATTAATTTTCATTGTCAAATTTTTCTATATATCAAAAATCTTCATTACAACAAAAATGACTTAATTTGTTACGTGGTAATGTATAAATAGTTGTTAATTTTATCTCGAATATGTTACATCGTCGAACCTCATTTTTTAAGTCTTTTTTTGTTACAAACAGATCTTTTCACAGAAAACGTCACAACATGTACACATTAAGGTGTAAATAAATTTTAAGTTTATATGTATACACCTGTATATTTTGTTTTATTTTTATTCAACCCTCGACGTTGACGCCATTTCTGAGATTGTATTTATAATCTTTTCATATATCATTCTTTAAACTAAATTTAGAGTAAATCCATCAATGACAGAGATAATGTGATAACATTTTATTTTTTGTACCTAGGTATGTAAAAATTCATATTACTCATATTTTGCTTGCAAAAGTAGGAATTATAAAGATGTCTTTAAAAATATAAATGTTACATGCATTCTTTAGTTTCGATACAATTGCTCTCTAGAATGTAGATGTTTTTTAATTTATGTTCTTGGGTGGTCATGTAAGTAGTAACCTTCACGGCAAATCTGGAAACATAAAATTAAAGTAAAAAAATTGAATAAAACTAAATACCTACTTCAATTAATAAAGTCGATCGGATGATTTGTTACTATGAATAATTGAAAAAAGTTACCACGCTTTAGACAAAGTTAAAACACTATAATTATGCATTACAAAATATGAGTCAAAGTGGAATTTAGAACGAAACTACATACTATTTCGTCGTTTGCATTCCCGAAGTGCTTGGTTGAAGGCCTCGCATTCCTGTAGATTGTCGTGCCCGGTGGCGCATTGCAGGAACTGAGCAATCTCATAGGCGCAGGGTCCAGTCGGTTCCGAGCCCAATTGATAATTCTGAGGCAAAGTTTGGACCACCTCCTCGCGGCGCCGACCGGAGAACATACTCGAAATAGCCTCACCTGCTAAATGACCCTGCAACACCAATATAGACCTCAATATAATACTAAAAACAATAGCAGAAACAATCTTGCACCAATAAAAATATAATACACGAGCTTAGGACTTTATTCATATTTGTAAGCCTATTTGTAGGACCTAGCCATATTTGTAAGGAGATATCTGCCATAAGCATCAGTTTCTTGCATTTCAACAGATTTTCGAAAGATTATTTTTACCCGCATCAAAAGGCCGTTTTATTGCTCGCTCAACTATTAAAAATATGCCCTGTCTAATGATTTTTTCAAAATTTGTTATAAAAAGAATACTTCATAAATTTAACTAAATTGTTTTAGGTAAGAAATGTCACGCTATGAAAAATACGTAATAGTAGCTACTGATTTAAAAATTAAACCAGGTTAAATACCTCTACCTATAGTTGTGAAAAGGCAAAGTTAGCTATAAAATTCCGATCTCCGCCAAGCCTGCCGTAAGGAACTACGTTCCAATTAAGAGAACTGAAACTTATCGCTTGTTTTTACACAGTAGTGTAACAGTATCATTTGTAAGTACGAGTGATAGCGAGCGGCGCCTTCTCGTAAAATTACTGCCAAATATATTTAGCATATGCGGTGACTAATATACATACTTACAAATAGAGTAGTGTTAGAATATAACCGTGAGTTAAGCAAATAAACCCTTTAACATTAATCTAAAATAGCCAATAAATTTGGACAGGCTATACTAAAAATTCCCCGAGTGATAGCCAGAAGCACCGTGTGGCGATGACTTATTATTTAGCGCAGGTGAACTGTGAACCACCCAGCTCATTGTTGAAATTCGAATTTTAAATTTAGTAGCAGCTTACTATAGTGACAAGTGCCTACGTAGTTTTACTGTTAGTTTGTCAATTGCCAATCTGTCGAAGCCACTTTTGGAAGATTAAAGCAAATAAAATTATAAATATGGGTGGGTGAAAATCTTATATTACATTCCAACGTGCTAACCATAGTGGTACCGACAGTGACACCGCCCGCAATTGATGCGGCCTCACCGAACAGAGAGCGGCGAGGCATCGGCGTAACTATGATGTTGGGGGGTCGCGCTGGTGCATGCTGGTCAGCGCGCGAGTAGCGCGGCGGGCTACAGCTACGATTAAAAAATAATCAAATCCTAATAAAAAATGTATGCAATATGCACTTGCTGATTAACTATTATTTGAAGTATATCAAGCAGATACATTTGTAAATCCATGTTATTGAATTGACATTGCAAACTATTATTCACTGTATTACTAATATTCATGGGATTCTAGAAAATTCTATACATATATTTACACCTTAACTATACAATAAACACACACTGATGTCATGTAGTAAATAATAGTCTTATTGATATTATTCTGCCTTTCGTGATTTTGCTGTGTACAAAGATAAATGTAAGGTACTTTTTTATTGCTATTGAAAATTGTATTAATTAAATGGACAATAGTCACTAAATAATTAATTTAGTTAAATATGCTTAAAACTCATGCCATATGAAAAATACTTGACTAGCTCACAAGGATTATGAAAGAACTTTGAGGAAAAACTTACTTGAAACATTTTTGTGAGTATACTTCCCTATAGCTAACTCATATATGTAAATGTAATTTTATAGCATATTTATAGGAATATTGTCATTTATATACCTACCAATTACATAATCTTAAATCTATTAAATAAAACTACAATTTGATTATTAATTTATCTTTATTTGTAATTTAACAGTCTACTAATTACGTAAATAATTTGGATATCTGCATTACCAGCATTTAAAAAATAAATGTTTATATCAAATAAAATTGAATAAATACAATTTCACTACAAGTATTAGTAACAGTTTAAATAACAACTATGCTAACTAATCAAGGTGCCTCGTCTGTGTTGGAACTGAAACCATGTTAATTTTAAAATATGGGTCTAGAAACTGTAAATTGATTTATTAAAAACTAAAACATAACAAAAAAAATGGAAAACAAATAACAATTTAATATTAAAATATATGGTGGCACCGTTGGCAACAGAATGTATAATTTAAACATGGTTGTTAAACTTGCACTGGCGTAGGGCTTCATTGAAGCCCTCACACAGTGACAAGTCATGCTGCTGCTGAGCACATTCCAGGAACTGCTTGATCTCCCAGGCACATGGACCCTGAGGCTGTTGTCCCTGATACTGCTGGTAGGTGGCCTGAGCTGGCTGGGCTTGGGCGGGGGCAGGCTCGCTGCTGCCTCCCCCGCTAAACATACCAGTCAGAGCACTGCCTGCCATATGACCCTGTAATAAAAATAGGTATAAATAAAAATTCATTTTTGAACCTTTAAAAATTCCTAGTGTTAATATAACAACTAAATAATTCAAATTAAATATGAGTAAAGCTGAAATTATACCATAATAATGATGCCAAGAGAATGACGGGAATACCCTAAGCGCTGTTCTTCCTTGTCAAAGACAAAGACAAAGACATTTTTTTTAAATTTCATTACAATTGTTCATTACAATCATGATCCTAAATAATATATTCTATAAACAATTAAAGCAAGATAAATAAAATGTCAAAACATTCAGTGGTGCTTCAAAAAAACTACTGATAAGAAATATCAAAATACATGAAACCATGTATGGAACCATCAAATTGCAAACAATGGAAAAATCCAGTATTATCAAAGATGTTCTACTAGGTAAAAAATAAATTGTTTAACTTAAATACCTGAAATCACAGACTGACAAATACCAGACAAGTGAAGTGTTATATCATTCACCATTATGAACTTATCCAGATTAATTAGTGAGAATTGAGATAATAGAAATAAGACCTAAGCTTAAATAATGTCATCAAGTAGAGGTCCTAGAATAAGCTGTTTCAGAGTTTCATATTTTTAACTTCATTATACACCATGTGTAACCTAAGATAGAAATGGTGAACATGGTATGACACTCTATAGGCTATCCAGGGTGATGGTGATGAGATTATGTTGGGAGTAAAACAATAGCACTTGCAGTTACAATGACATGAATGTTTGCCTTTTCTCATTTAGTATAGGATATAATTTGGCTTAGAAAGACATGTGGACTATTGTGACTATTTGTGGCCTATTCACACTATGTTGAAATGTCCCGAGTTATAATTTTCAGGAAATGCTACTATTCTACTGTTTGGATATTGGATAGCCTATTGTTTGACCTTTGGAATCAGAAAGAACAAAGAAAACCTATGAATCCTGGTGAAGGGATAATGGTCTGAATTGGATTCAGGCATTCAAAGGAAAATGAGAGCTGCCAGTATCATGTAGTTGACACGAGTTGAAACTTCAAGTAAAATACCTATGTAGATATCAAACCCGTAGGAATACGGGGATAAAAAATAAAATTTTTTATTTTTTTGATTTCTATTTACTTTTGGTTTTCATTATGTTGGTGGCAATAAAGACATTTTTCAAAAATGAATGAAATATTAAATCATATTAAAATTTGTTGCATAGTTGCAAAGATCTACCAAACAGTCTGCGGGAAGTCTTGTTCTATACTATGTAGAGATTGTAAACGTAGACCTCTCAATAAGTCAGTTGACTTCACTTTGCATGAGGACCAACCTCATTGCAAATTTTTTTTACTTGAGAATTAAAACGTTTGAATAGCAATTTTATGGGTGAGTGTGCTTTATCATAATGGATCCCCAATTTCTATCAATTAAGACCATAGACAAGTACCATAATATAATTAAAAACAAATATATTTCAAAGATACCTATTGTAGTTTGAACAAGCTACCCAATAAATTATCATTTCAAATTCAAACTCCAACACTGGAAAGTTCACAGATTACTGTAAATTTTGAAAGACAAAGATTTGCATATGCATTATGGGTACATTTAATTATTTCACAGAATGATTAGTTCAATCCCCATTTTGCCTTTTACAGTGAACAAATTTACAAATACTATTAGAATTATAATTATTACTACTCAATATTAACAATAAAATTGACATATTATATTTCAGTAAGATATTTTAAATCAAATTATCTCTTAGTATTTAGATCATTATCTAACTCAAAAACAGTATCTGATCACATATAGAAATTCTATCAAATGTTGTGATGGTTCAAATCTTTAAGAATAATATTGCTCAATATTCAAACTTATTTACAAATTGTGACAACGAGATTCATTCAAACGTCATAGTATCACGTGATCTCTCAATTGGCTTAATGCCTAACTTAGATATTAAGACTAAAGAGATTTGCAATTTTCATATAAATTGCGTAACAAAAGTTTAACAAAAATTATTTCATAACATGCTCAGAAATAAGTAAATACACATTTTAAATTACGTAATGGTACATACCACTGCCGATCCTACAGCAACCCCACCGGCGGTAGCAGCCATCTGACCGAATAAAGACGGTTGTTGAGGTTGTGCAGTCATTGGGGCTGGCGAGGATGGAGGAGCATGAGCTGGAACATGACTCGGTGGTGGAGCAGCCCTTAAAACAAATAAATTTAAGGTTATCGTCTCATACATAATGTCAGAAACAAAAGAATAATCACAAACTAAATCCATAATTACCTCCTTTGTGGAGCTGGTGGCGGACTAGCTGAACGTCCACGACGGGGCATTTTAAGAAATTCACTTATTAGATCCTGTATATAAAATTATTTCCACCGCAAATTACAGACGAATTTTCACGCCGTCACTTTCTTGAACTACGACTGAATCAATCAAATGAAATGTCACGTTTTAAAAGATTCAACTTCGTTCGGAATCATTCTAGAAAGTTTAAAAATAAAACATGCCATCCTTGTCTCACGTTGGTTAATTATAGAGATAGCAATAACGGCATCGCACATATTAAAAAAAAAGAACGTAAAGTGTGTTCAAAATAATGGACTTCATAATAATTATTATTACACTATAACGAGATAAGCAATAATTCATATTATATTAGCTATTTATAATACACAATCAAAAATATATCTTATATGTCAGAAGCCAAAACAGAAAACCAAACCATAAAAATATTGTATTATTTAATAAATTATAAATGATTACATTAGAACACTTACCTACCGCCTCTGCAACTACCACGACCGGGCATTTTATGTTTACAAATTGATTTTATTATTTGTGTTCTTTGTTCATTTTCCTCACAATAACAGACTACATAATGTATATCTACGTATTTTCAAACTGAATGTTTTTTTTATTACTAGTAATAAATAATATCAGCCAGCCATACTTACAATGAACCTAAAACTTAAAAAACTTTGCGTGTAGCATACTGCCTACTAATTTCGTATAAAATTATACTGTATTGTACATTGTACAATTTGTATATCTTTGCACTTTTGTAGTTATACAACTATTCAATAAACATCGAATTCGCTAGAAAACAAGATCAGAGTTACATTATCATTGAATCATTGTATATATAAAAATCCCATGTCACGATATTCGTTTGGGCTAATCTCCGAAACCACTGAACCGATTTCAATGAAATTTTGTAGATATCTATTGGCTGGACCAACGTAAAAGATAGGCCTTTTTTCTCTCAATTGACAATCTGATCTTTTATAACAAAATCAATGTTTTTTTTATACAATAACACTTAGTCGGACAAACACCATGGTACGGGATTTTGACATATTTGACATATATGATGTAACTGTAACATATATAACCACGGCAACGCTGGTTAGGTCTACTAGTAATTCTAAATAAAAACCAAATTGTAGCAATCATGACATGCACTCCATCATGCAATAAAATTATGGCAATTAAATTTATTACATTAAATAATAACCTTTCCCAAAAATTATTTCCTTGTCGTAATCCTTCGTAAAAGTACTTACTTTAAAGTGGCAGTTACAATTAATTGTAAGTTTATAAAATTTATTGAAGTAAAAATTTCGGGTAGATAAAAATCTATCGGCTTGCGTCAGCACCATGCTGCCAGGTACGTCTAATGTAATTTGTGAAACGTGCGCCATCTATACGACGATTAACTCAAAAACTACCGAACCAATTTAAAAAATTAAAGAATGCGTGTAACGTTCACACGCGATTGAAGTAAAACTTAAATAAAGATTAATGTATTGCTTTATCCTAATAGTAATTAATAATTAAAAATATTGATACAGGTTCAAAAGCTCGTACAAGCAGTGAAAGATCGAGATTGCGTGTATTGCGAGATTGATGTAATGATTTTTAACTTAATTCCCATCTCGTAGAATGCCAAAGAAGTTTTACTTCAATCGCGTGTGAACGTTACACGCACTCTTTAATTAAAATACAGAGAATTATTTTTATTATCATGTTATTAGAGGTTATAAATAATGCCTAAAGAAATATTGTTT
>DWGJ01003224.1:0-13838 GCA_018246895.1 Aspitha aspitha aspitha | reverse complement strand
ATTCATATTGACTTATCCACTATCCGGTCACATTATAACGTTTTTATTACTATAGGTATGTCGCCCCTTCTCTCTTTTACATTTGGTTACAACTCAAATTTACGTATATTATTAACAACTCTAATATAAAATAGACAAAGAGTCACTGCTTATGATTTATGGCTAGAGAAGTACATCTCTTATATCTCCTATATATATAAAAATCCCGTGTCACGATGTTCGTTTGCGATGATCTCCCAAGCCACTGAACCGATTTCAATGAAATTTTGTACATATCTGTTATTTGATCCAACTTAAAAGATAGTAAAGGATAGTATTTATAAAATAAATAAATAATAAATGTCAATTGTCAATAAATTTTTACAGAAAATAAATTTATCTACGCATCATATTTGTCATATAATATATGGTTATACATATCAAATCATATTATGATTTGATATGTATAACCACGGCAACGCGTGGTCAGATCCACTAGTAATTTCATAAATAACAAAATAATGTAAAAAATATTCAATACAAACTGTCATCGCTTACCGCTAGCAAATCCGCCACAACGTAGACATGCGGTTTGGCTTGTTGCTAATTCGACCATAAATATTTAGTTATTTTAAAGTTCATAGATATGTCGCAAAAGTCTAAATATAAGTTTATTTCTTAAATAAAACACGGACATTAGGTTCCATACATACAATGCGTACAATGCAACCATTACGTGTTACAAAAATATTTGTATAAATATGGGTACGTATATGAAAATATTTTTCAAATATATTAGACCAATCAATAGTTTACCAATAATGATATATCAATTTTAGATAATTTATTAACTCGTATTGATTACATTCAAGAAATTAAGAGTAAAAAATAAAATCTATGCATAGTTTAGTTCTTTGTTGTAAATGCAAACAAGTGTAGGTACTGGCTTGCGTTAGTCTACGATCTCACCGCATCGTAAGTGAGGTGCAGTCTATGTGGCACGATTAGTCCCCAATACATAACGGTACATTTTATTTTTAATGTTTGAAAAAAAGTACAACAGTACATTTTATTTTTAATGTTTGAAAGAAAGTACAATTGTTTCCTTGGTGTTTCACGAAACTCTACGGAAACTGCGGTTGGCACAATAATTTCGCGTCCCTTTTCATAAAAGTTTAAGCAGCTTAGGCGCGAGTGACTCGAGCAAAGCTCGCCGAAACAAGATTAACATTCTAGCGTAATAGTAACGTCGTTACCATAAAATTCTTAATTTTGTTCACACAAACCACAAAGTTTGGAAGTTATATGGTTTTACTGCATTAAATGGGAAGAAAAGCCATTGAAAACGGGCTACGTGTCGACATAAGAAATACTAGTAGACCTACTACTACAAGATGGCTTGGGAGCTGAAGATGAGAAACGGAAATCGCAGGATTCTGCAGGGTCTGGACCTGGAGAAGTGGCGTCCAGGATGGATGTATTAATTATACAACATTGTGTGTACAAAAAGGTAATATCGAAAGAAACTAAATTATAAATACATTTCAATTTTCCCAACATCGTTTGGGAAAATATCGATAAGAAAGACCCGGAAAGGGAGACCATTCATTCTTTCCGGGTTTCATTGAAAGTTGCCATAAATATTTACCTCCTTCAGCCCAATTTATTCCGATCGGCCCACAAATTTCCTGGACGCGAACGTTACAGAAATATAAATTGGATTCAGTTAATCAGTGTCGCGTTTAATTCGTGAATGCTCCAATTTTATTTTTTCCTTAATTATGTACCTACTAGCACTTAATATGTAGACACTAACGCTACATATTTTGACGGCAATTTTACAAGCAGATACTCATGTTATAAGGAGAAAGTTAGTTATACTTTTTATTGATAATAACTTGTATTAGCTTACTAAAACAGTATTTCACGAATTTGAATCGGCGAGCGCAACTAATACGAGTATGTATGTCATAAAAACAACCATTCGTTAATATTATTACTCAGGGTGAAGGTAACTATGAGTGTTATAGTATTCTTAAAGAAAGTAAATGCTCTTTCTCCAACAGTAATATACGTTTGAAATTTATACAAATATACATAATTAACAATAAATTTAAGTATCGAAATAATCAGCTAGGTAAATATATAAAGAACAGTACAGTTATAGAAAACTGAGCTTAACATCTCTGTCGCACTGAATATGGTTAAGAAAGGGAACATGTTTGTAGTAAAGAAACAAAATAAGGAATACAAGAAAGCACTACTATTACCTTGGTAAGTTACAGACTCCCAGAGGATAACTAAATGTTTCAGGCTATAGCTACGTGGCGGAAAGCTGGTAAATAATGTACACAATTTCAGATAAGTTTACTGAAGGTTATTGGGAAAGTGAATGATTAACATTAAGCGAACAACGATATTTTTGAAACATATAAGGTCGGATATTGGCTAATGAGTGAGTGCAGTCTCCCAACCCGGCCTATTTGTATTAAACGTGTGATGAATGGAGAAGCACCGTCGTCTCATCGTCGTCATAGAGATGTTTAATATAATATTAATGCTAAAAGTCTATGATAAAGATGTAAAAGAATCGTAACGTTGAAGTGAACATACATAAAGTCCCTTCTAAAATACCAGACTGCAAGCAGTTTCGCCATTCCTCTTAATATTGCCAGTGACTTAAGCAGTAGATCATTTATGTTTAAACTTTTCTCATATTTTCCGTTTTATCTCGTCTGGATCTAGTTGTTCCTTCGCGATAAAACAGTATCCTTAAGCGGATTCTTATCTGATATTCGGCGCATACCCTCCCGCTCCGAACAAACGTACCCGCATAAAGTTTTAGCCTAATCGTACAAAACATAACCAACACAGAGAAGAAAAGAACCCCTTAAGCGAGCAGTTTTATTGTGCGGTGTCTCACACACTAGCTTATTTCCAGTGAGCTGAATACTGGAGTTCGTGAGCGAGTTTGACTCAATCTAACTTATCTAAACTAGTTTTACTTTAACAGTTTTGCGTATTGGATTCCAGAGAAATATACAAAATAAAAGCTTAAGGCTTGTTTTTGAACATACAAGTATATAACTTTACTAAATTTATACCAAAATTAAAACGTTTTATTGTATTTTCGGTTACAAAACAGTTTACAGCAAGAAACTCGTAAATAACCAAGAAATGGGTTTGGTACTTATTCTTTGGAATTTTCAGTATACACTGAGCTATCATTTTCAAGCCACGAACACTTCCCAACGAAGTTTTTAACTTCATAATTTTAATCTAAATGGCCTTACCTTTTGTAAGCAATAACATCTCTTTAAACGAGCAATGTATGTCTATAATATGTATTTGTATACGAAAAAAACTTTATCGTGTTTTGTCTTTGCCTTCCACTGTTTTCAGTACTCCTACTTTACTGTAATAACTCTCCTGTCATTTATCTCCAAGTTCTTTTACTTGAACAAAGATCCGAGGAGAATGTCGGGGTCGTGGAGTTAAGTCCAATATCCGCTAAGCCGGAAGCGCAGAGGCGTGCCAGTTAAGCTGACCCTGCGGTGCCAAAGGTACCAATTAAAGGATTAAAATTACTTAGTGGAATATCTACGACCAAGATTCATTACGATTAAAAATTTATGTACCTATAGTTTTAAATATTTTAGTAGATTGTTAAAATATTTATGTAACATCATTGAAAGCTAAAGGGATTACTAAATTTTAAGCATAAGTAACTACTATTATCCTTCCCTTTGTTTTATCGCATTAAAATAAATGAAGATTATACGACATAACCAAATGTCATAACCAGTCGACATATAGACTATAATCACCCAATCTTGACGAAAAACCGTCAACCGTTTTCGGCAAATATCTTACGAGTAGCAAAACTGTTTTATTAATCTTCTTAGTAATGCTTAATACTATAGAAATACGAAAATATATGTTAAGAAATCTAAAAATGTTGTTCTCCCAGCATTTCACGTTTATCCAGAGCCTAATAAATCCAGGCTTAGCGTAACTCCGACAATTAATGCTCCGCAGACACTTCAAGAAGTTTGCGAAATATTTTCCGCAATAAAACGGGTGTGTTGTAATGACGTTTTTAGTACCCTTGCAAACACAAGCCAAAAAACTATAACAACCCTGGCCCCAAGGGCAATATAGGGAGAGCTACTTTACCCCGATGAGGGGAGTGCCTGTCGTAAAGAAAGATTTTGAAAAATTTAATTACATATTAAATATTATTTAACCCATTAATACGTCGGATAATAAACCATGGGCTTAAAAAAAGATATACTAGCATAGCAAGAATAAAATTATGTATTATTTCCCATAAGTGCTAAGAATTCGTAGCAAATTTTTAAAAACATACAAACCTGTAATTCGCGAGCGCTATGGTACATGAACATGGGATTGGACGTGGATTTGGCAGCACGTAAATTGGATGCCGACAGCAATCCATTTGGCACCCCGGTTACCGCATGGCTGCACCTTCGTTACCACACCCGCTCCTCGTGATCACTCGCAGTCAGGGCTGCCACTGCCGTAAGATTTCACAATGAACACCAATATCTGGGTTTAACCTGCAGAGTCCATTTTGAAACGAACCGCATTACGGACTTGATTTAACCGCAAGAAGTTATATCTTATTAAGTATTTTGGGGAGGCGGAAACACATTACCCAAAATAAATTTGAATAAATGCTACTTAATCAAACATATTATCGAAACCATAATAAAACCGTCACTATAACGAGTAGAAGAGAATGTTGCTTAAGTGGATTCTGTATATAATACTAATGTAAGATGAGCTCAGCAAACCTGTTCGGATTCATGCCGTTAAGCTTATAAGTTTCCTCTATATTTGTAGTAAGTTGCAACTCAATATTCCAGCAGCCATATGTATATCGAAGTTGGGATAACCAACCCACACGGTCCAGTTAATTTCGCGGGTTGTAGCGTTACGTTTCTGAGAATCTAAATCACTGTCGCGATAACACATCGAAATTGGTCAATAGACTTACAGTTAACTATTTGATAGAGGACCACAGGTAACACATTTTCGAACATTCCGAACCTTAGATTTAATGGATAAATGGAAAACGATTTTAAAGTGTAACTATACTACCATAACATTCCCTGGGGCTAAGACAAATGATCTTTGGATACTGCTAGTGTTTTGTCATAACTAGAGTATATGAGTTTGTCGTGACAAAGGTAAATTTAGCTTTTCTTTTTTCCATACTTGTAATATAAACAAAAGCGTTTCACATAATGCTATCTTATCTGCGCGAGCTGTCCACTAAATATAACGTCATTTGCATTGTAATCGTTATGTATAACAATGTATGAAATTAACACGAAAACTGTTTCACGGAAACTTCAGTTGAAAAATATGCACCGTTGTCCTCTGAAGACGAATCCAGAATGACAAATGTATTTTGCACTGGAAATGGCCAAATCTTGTAAAAGCATAAGGACGTGTTAGATTCTGGTGGCAGATAAGAATATTTTAACGTCCGAGAATTACAGTGACGACTACTCAAGCTTTATATAAGTTTCTTGGAATAGAAACGCGTAGAAGAGAACCGTCTACGGCGTGATGTAGGTCCGGCACACAATTGTAAGACTATTTTTATTGATCAAACCATTGCGTAGCAATAAAAGTTACAATAAAAATATTCCTTAGTTTTCTTAACTTATTAGAGAAGCTTGATCAACAAACATTGCGGCTTAAATTGAATTTTTCATGGAACTATCTCTAATTCTTGTTCGACCCACTGCTGGGCACACGTCTGTCCAACATGCAACAGGACAATTATTCTATTCAGTTCTCAGACTATCTACCAACCAAGATTTTGGAATACCTACTGTCGTCAAGAACTACTCTTAGAAGATTCTAAATGAGACCTGGCATTAATTGTGAAGTTTATCATTAAAAATAGTTTCTACTTTAATCTTTATTGTTTACATATCTGTTAGTTATTTACGACTATTCGCAGCCTCTAAAATAATTTCACCCAATACCCAAACAGTGATAGGAATGAACACAATGAACACCCTTAGAGATTAATTTGCAACGGTAATCACTGTCAGCCTGTGAAATCGTTGGCGTGGCTGAAGCTAATATAAGCGTCAATACTGACAGTCACTCCGATCCGAGTTACTTGTTGGCCTCAATTTTTCCCCGGATAAAATAACAAGCTCATGGGCCACTTTCATGAAAAAATATTCGGTGTAGATTGCTGCGATAACAAAAATATATCTGAGTAGGTACAAGGCGTGTTACGTAATCATGTTGTGAATGTACACAATACACCTAGCTCTGTAGCATTAAAAAGTTAGGTATAACTGTCTACAGATTCAAGGTTTCTTTATATCTATCTGTAACCATCTGTTTTTGCTTCATAACTATAGGCTGGGTTGGAGAGCCAATCAGTAACTAGTGTACTAACAAGCTCATAACATACACTAGACAAAAGATAGTTTATATTAATTCAATTGTAAATAGGACATAAAAGTAGTTAAGTGTTCGGATGGTCGGTCGCATCTTCGAGGGACATAATTAGCATCAACCCCAGTAATTAACTGAGACAGATCCTCTACGAGATTTTCGCTATACCACTGTTTCGGTTCTATTTCTTTCAACTGAGATTAACTAAACGCTGACAAATGCTACATGCAATATAGTCTATCATTTTCTCATTATCGTAAACTATCATATCCCGTCTTTGTCAAACTGAAAGCACTATTATTAGGCACTACCTATACAATATGAACATAATTTGTAACGTTAAATCCAACATCGAAATTAAGGTCTAATGAAGAATAAGCGATATTTTGAACGTTTGTATTTGAGGTGATAAATACTCGTAAGTAATGCTAATGACTAAGCGATTGTCCATGTATGATACCTCTAAACCTTGCAAAGGTAATGTCTGGGCGTATAATTGTTAGATACCAACGAGGTCATTATGTTGGACACCGCATTAGTTACTTAAGTAAAAAAAAACCGTTTTCTGCGGGGACCCGTGAATTTGTATTATCCGATTGCGCGCGTTGGCTAAACGATGATAAATGTGTTATTCCTGTACTCGGCGAGCCAAACAATTTTCACTTGCCCCGTCGAGCAGCGTACAAATGGCGCAATAAAGTCCCACTAAGTCGGACATTAATTTGTGATGCCCTTTACGCCGCGGAAAGCGCGTTAGAATTTTATTGTTGTTTTTCCGATTGCGATATTTCGAATCTCAAATTTCCTCTTTCAAGTCAATCTAAAGAGTGCCGAGTACATAAGCTTACGCATTCACATATTTATGAACCAAAGAGTTAAATTGCGCGTATTTATACAATACATAATACAGATTTGAAATATGTAGTACATAATATAGATATTTGGTGCTACGAAGAGAGCGGATTCGGTACCACTCCGGTAAATCCACTCCGAGTCGTTATCTCTCCTTTTGTAAATTTGATATTGCTAGGATCTTGTTATGCAATATTATTTTGAATTCCAATGCTCATAATACTGCGATGTTCGCCGCGTAACACCGATTTGTAATACGGAGTAAGCATAACACGGAGAAGCTTTTGTATCATGACGATATTGAGATTTTTCGCAATTCGCTAGAACGGCAAAGTATTTGTTAAACAGATTGACGTTCACTAAATTATTAACATGTGAGCTATAATTGGCTTATATTATTATTATAAAGCGCACAATTAGAACAAAATCAACGTTAGTCAGAAAGTTTTCTTGTACATTAAGGCAATACGGCAAACGTTAATTAAAGTAAGCGCAGAACTCGTTCGAGAAACGTGAAGTTCTTATGTTCAATATTATTTTATTTTAAACTTGAAAATGGTTTGCTTTTTCAGTGACCCACTTAGAATAATTGTGGTAGCAGAAGGACATAAAACGAAACGATTCATGCCAGAGACAGAGCTGAACCGAGGAAGTGTATTTTATGTTTCCTTGTTAGTGCTCAACTTAGACATAGCGATTATATTTCAAGTTAGAATTAAAGAATATTGGTATAATTATTATATTGCAAAGGAACTGTATAGGATTTTAACTGACAGGAATTAGTTTTTATTCGCACACAAATCAGTAACTAAATTATACGGGTAAAAAAAATATTACATTAGTGAGGTAGACTACGACAAAACAATTTAGAAACTATAGTAACTTTACAATTATATATTTTTCGCGCATTGTTCTACAACTAATAATAAAGAATTGCTCTCAGTAGATTTCCGCAGCTGAAAGTTTTGCAGTGTGCTTCATTTATAACAATAGTGAAAATAACAAAGCTCTTTATTTCAAGCCAGAACTTATTTAAAACGTGAATTATTTAAACTGTAAGCTACCAAATCTGACTGCTTCATTCGATTGCATTGATTATAGTCATAGTCATACTCAGAAATAATAAATACATATATTTAATACATTTTTTTTATAAATTTAATCCTATAATATTTAAATATGAAATAGGTGTATTAGATAAAATGTAAAATAAATATGTTGAAATACATAATTTTCATATTAAATAACGACATAAGAAGATGCTGGCCGTCCAATTATCAGCGCAATACATAAAAAAGAAAGAAGGAAAGCAATATACATATGTTTTCGTAAAATACTTCGCTGTTATTTATTTATTTATGTGTTAGCGTGTACCGCCACAAACACGCTTGCGCCAAGATGGTATTATAACTTAATTACTAGACGTAACTGTCGCATGGATTTACTTTGTGATAATTGACTTTATTCTATGTTTAATTGTTACAATTTTTGGATCATATTTGGTGCTCTAACAGCGAAGTGGATTATCGGACGGAACTAAGTTGCGAAGGCGACTCGTAACAATCAGATTAATTAGCAACCACAACAGAATTTCAATTGAGCGCCCTATATCTATGTTACCATTTGAGAATAAATAATAATTAAAACTACAATTTCAAGACCAAATAATACGTTATGGAAGTATGAACAAATTACAATAAAACGAAATAAGAAAAATGTTTTGGAAAATTTTCACGTTTGATACCAAACTTGGCAGAAACTGTTTTATAGTAACCAAACAGATAGTAAAGTTTCCATTCGATTGCCGTCTTTAGAAGTAGTATCCGCAGTTTTCTTCAACACAACACGAACGTGCAAGCACATCCAATTTTCATTTTTACGATACCAACATAACCCTTTGACCCAAATCCCCTCGCTAAAAGTAATTCCACCTTTAACATTCTACCCAATAAAATCAAATGACGAACCGTGTAATTAACCCTCCGATAGCGTCGTACACCTACAATTGGCTTTGCTAAATCTCTTCAGTTATTCAACTAAGCCATGTATTTTTCATATCAAAGTCATCAGACTTTGATATATTCCAACATTGGCTTAAAATTTCATGTCAATATTTCAGCGTAGCACGTATTTCACCCTCTACTCGTACCGACCTGTCTGTAACGAGTGTACGCTTGCCCAACAGTGGGGAAAACACAGGACAACAATAAAAGTATTCTTATGAGTAAATACGAGTACCTATGTCAAAACGTGTATCAATTCTGATGTAAACAAACGAGTTCCATTTACTGTTTACCCGAATAATAATAACAAGCGGTTTCCCTCGCGGTCAGAGTGGAAAATAAACAATGTGGCCACGAGACAAAGCGTACAAAAATAACGGTATTTCTAAAACACACTCTACTCCAATAAAATTAAGCCCTCGACCGCGTAATTGACCGTGTTATTAACTTTTACAGATTCTTATATTTCATATCTAGCCGAATATTCTTTTCCATTTACAAATGAATATTCAAGCTACAATTGGTACTAAATATGTGAAAATATACTATCGATATCATTACGATAAATTGTCAAAGATCCATATTTATGTACAGCGTAATATATAGAGTATGTAATTATATACACAGTATACAATTTTTGTACTTTCCCATAACATGGCCATTGCTACACCAATGAGCAGCCATAGTTAATTAGGTTAAGTATGTTCATTAATTACGCGCCATGATTTCGATAATTGTCTCTTGCTATCTTACGATAACTAAGAGATACACCAGTATAACAGATCTTAACATCTAGTGCGATTAATTAATGAAATCATCTTATTATGATACACATAATGTCTCGTGATATAACTGTACACATCGATTGTACTCGTATTGGTACGAACCGAATATGATCAGAATGATTAATAAGGCTTGTATAATCAAATGGTAAAATGTAAAAGCATTATAACGAAACAAAGAAAGCTAAATTAACGGTAACGAATTAAATGCTCACTGGATTTCCAGCATCCGACTTTCCCGGTGTCTGAACCTCGCTTAATATTCAGTAATTCTAATGGCAGAGCTTGGGTTTTCACGACGTTAATATTTGACTTGGCGGCGTTCCGTTTCCGACAGCAGTCGCCGCGCCGCCTCTGCGCGCCTCCGAGTTACATAGTACATGTTCACAGACCGCTGCACAGTTTAACTGATCGCTAGCTGTTCTACGTATCTTTTTACTTTAATAGATAGTATATAAACCTCAAGTGACTTGTACGAAAAATAAATGAATGAACGGGAAATGCAATTTCAGTCTTAAATTTGGATAATCGGTAAAATGTCTATTACAGTTTTAAATATGTGTTTGTCGTTCGAATGTTTTATATCATTTTTTAATAATAATAATCATTTTTTTTTTTAATGAATTTTTATATGAAGAATTGTTTTGTTAAATATTGTTATTTCTATTTATTGTTCTGCTTTTTTGCTCCTGAAATATTTGATTTCCAAACAAAATGAAGTATACGCAATTATTTTGTTTAAAATCAACGGTTAAAGGTAAATGAGGAACTCAAACTTGCAAAGACACGTCGCATAAAAATTAAGGGACAATATTAAAGGAGTTTTTGTTTTGAAAACTAACTCTAGGTACTCGTGTATAAAAAACAAGTTATGTCCTATACAGGTATAATGACCGGTTAGTTTTTGATTAAGTCTTATTTTTCAATATGTATCTAAATTGTTCATTCACGGATGAAAGTTCGGGCAATCCATTAATGTTATTAGCACGGTCCGAAGCGTCGCTTCGTTTAACGTCCGAGTTTATTATTCCGTGTCACTGGTCACTTTTAGCTGAATGTTTCATATTATTCACTCAGTGCTATTTTTATTATTACTTTCATATTTAGGTCACTGTATTATGCTCCGGATAATAAACTTAATCTATTCACTTCTTAAGACAAATATTAATTAAATATAGGTATAGGTAATAAAACTAAAGATATGGCACTACTAATAATGTCCAATTATTACACGCTTTATTTATATTACCGACTATAAAACCAAGCTGTCAACGACCATCATATTCTTTCCAGCCTTAATCCTATTTCATTTGAGATTAGCTTTCCGGATCATCTATCTCCAGAGGTGTCTCATCTTGATCCTCATTGGGCACTAGCTATTTTTAACAAGGAAAACGAAATACAGTTTGCTTCCTATATTACATAACATTCAGTTCATTTCAATTTTATTACTCAATATTGATAATACCCTTACAAAATTTATTTCTTTCTGTACCTTTCACAGCAAACTTACGTACAAAGTTCCAGGGAAAATATTAAAGATGACATCAAAAACACAAAGGTGTATTATAATAACACGTCGAAACATGTCTATTTCGTTGGTCTTTTGTAAGAATACAGGCATGTTTTTTTTACACGGTAAATAATAATGTCGCCTAACCTATAAGAGTATTACAAGAAATGTCAGAGAAATTTGTCAAAGGAATTAATATATCCGTCTCGTAAGGTTATATTACTTTCTAAAACAAATCTTACGAGACATTATTTCTGCTCCAACCTCGTAGATACAAGCTTGTGAAGCAATAAGTGCGGTGTTAAAAGGTAACGTTCAATCTCGTTAGAGACGGCGGAAAACGCAAATGCTACAGACGCATCTTGCGTAATTGTATTATTGTACCTTCAGACAGCTTCTTAAAGGAAAAGGTAGCCTTAAAAACGATACGGTAAAAGATTCCGTCAATCTTTTATATATTCCGTGTTTTACATAATATTCTTTACCCATTCAATCTTTCAGGGAATGTGTTTCCAAATATCTCGCTATATTCTCTCAAGACGAATTTCACGTGTCGAGGAAGATACGGTAAATAAGTTCGATTTCCCAAGTTTCACGTCTCCGGCTGATTCAAATTGATGGTTTACTAAGTTTCTCTAAAAAAGTAATACGTAATATCTACCTATTGCAAGTACGAATGTTGATTATTCGGACCACTTTAAGTGATGAAGCTCAATTAGTTTTAGTTCTTTTAATATACAGAGTATTTAATCTGTTATACATTATTTTCATAATCTGTATATTAATTTATTATTAGTTATCAGTGGTCAGCTCTGCCCCACTTCGCTTCCTCCTGTAATCGGGTATCGTTACTGTGTTCAACATATATTATAATATTATTAATAAAATATGAATTCTACACTCTAGTGATTATTTAACAACTCCAAATGCTTGGTCTCCGTTAAAATTGTACAGAAATCTAAAAAAAAATTCCAATAATTATACTCAGCGTAAGCCATCTATCAAGCTGTAGCACAGTGCTTTAAATTTCATTCTCCAACCCCTGAAGTATGCTCTTCAAATCCTGACGCTGACCCCTTACAAAGTTATGTGCATTTTCAAGATAAAACATCACTCGCTTTATCGTTACAATTGATTATTCAAAGGAAACCTACACGCCATACGTGTAGTTTTCCATAATGTTAGTACACTATAGCGGTACCTACTATGGCCTTAAACCTTCTCACTCTAAAAGGGGACTCATGTTCCACATTTGAACGATAAAAAGGGTTTATGATGATGGCACAGACCCTAAAGTGAATCATATATGAACTAATACTGTTCAAGATGCCCATTAACTAACCTTTCATATGTACGACATGCAAAGTTAATCTTTCAAAGGGTTTCGTCTATATCTTGGTATATTAATACGAAAATAATAAAAATATAACAGAATCTCCTTTCAATGTTGGGTTAATAATTTACAAGGTTCTCTGAAATATCCCTCTTGAGATTGATGCCAGGTTTTTATGTACCTGCAGAACGAGATTAGTCACGGTCGGGAAGGATCTTCCGGAGCCGGTCAGACTCGCTGAATACATATTTTATTCACGAGTAAGATATCCCTCTTGCCTTTAATACAGCTAGCCCTACTTTCCATCAAACTTTTATTTTATATACGATAAAAATATTTAGATTCAATTATTTATAGACCGTCAGAAAACCACAGAACTTTCATTTTTTGGTTATGCCTTTAAAATTGCGTACTTACTAAAAACGACAATGTTTACTGATCTATGTTTCTTCTAATTATTTTAATTTACTTTTATATGATAATAATTAACAAACGACAAAAATTATTGCGGTTTGGAAAATGCCATTCTAAAATACACAGTTCAACGCACTAAATTGCACACAGACTATTGTATCCAACATAATATACATTTCAGTATTTAAAGAGCCATAAGCAAACATGTGCATATTTTTCAAACCTTCAACTATATTCATATAAGTTAATCTGACGCTACTCTCAACGCTGAGTGATGAAAACCAAACACGGCAAAAGTGTTTGCATGTCGCCGTCTGCAGGCCAATAATCCTTTGTGGACATATTTTGACCCAACAAGGGCAGAAGCGGCTTACCGAGATCTTAGCATTACCATATATAATACAACTCATAGGATGTGTACCTTAAAAATAAACTAGTTTCGTGCAGTACGTAGGATAAGAAACAATGGCAGGAGCTTTCACTGATACACAATTATCTAAGTTGTTTCCGAC
>DWGJ01003223.1:0-13838 GCA_018246895.1 Aspitha aspitha aspitha | reverse complement strand
TACTTTGTTAATTAATTATACATATACTTGTGGACCTGACCACGCGTTGCCATGGTTACATTATGTCAAATCATATATGTCAAATATCGTTCAGAAATTGATTCTATGTAAAAATTTATTGACAATTGACATTTATTATTTATGTATTTTATGAAAAACTATCCTATCTGTTAAGTTGGATCAAATGCACAAAATTTTATTGACATCGGTTCAGTGGTTTCGGAGATTTTCGCAAACGAACATTGTGACACAGGATATTTATATAATACATAATAGAGATTAGAGAAGAGATTATTAAAAGCGTACTGCAGTAAATATTGTAAGTGTTGTAACACAATATTTTTATATGTGACCCACTCACACAGCAACTCGTGACAACATATTAATTTGGTATTGTGGTGTCTTTGTGGCTACATTTAGATTAATAAGTCATGGAAGTTTGATTGATTCATATTTACGAGGATTACCTTGAAAGTATTCATCGCTTTTTGGGTAACCGCGAACTATGTATGTACTAGTATTTAACTAATGGAAATTGATGATAGCAAAGTAGAACACATTCAAAAAGTCGGGTCACCGTTGAATAAACTGAGCTCTAGTTTTACGAAGTAGCCTTAACCAAAAAATTTTATTTTCAAAAATGTATAGATTGGTTTTATGTAAAAAGATTTTGGGTATTACATTTTAATATAAATATCTAATGGAACGACGTTTGGAGTTAGTAAATAATTTTAAATTAAATTTTGGTAAAAGTTGTGTGATTTGAAGCACTCTAAAAGACATTTATTTACAAGTACTTAATTACTTAGGAAATTGATCGCTGCATGTTATAAGGGTTTATAAATAAATGTATTAATTAATGCAAAAAACTTAGAGTTATTCTAAAGAGCTCTTATTGTCCAAAATTTGGAAAATCTGTAAATAGTTCATCGATGTAAACAACCACACAATAAATTAGTATATTCTACACACAGGTACCTACTCGTATGTCTATACCCACCTTTAGTCGTTGATCATTACGGAGCATATCAATCTGTAGATTAGTAAGCTTTATATGCGTCGGTTGGGTGCAGGCGTACATATCTTCGAGGCGAGAGACAAACTGACGAAGGGCAACCACATCACATATCGTATTACACTTTGATTAGCATTGTTAGTTGTCAATGCTCAGTCGAGTGGCACCGCATGTGACTTAGAGGTAATTATCATAATGAAGAGAGACAAGGAAATTGATTAGCAAAAAGCTCTGCTTATTAAACGTTATAAAGGTACGAAACTAGCAGTTGGGCTCTTGATTTTGTTGACTGATTTCAAGATTTTCGCTTAAGAAAACATTAGTAATAGGCAGGTACCTACTTTAGAAAGTAAGTTTTTTTAATTTTAGCAAATCAAAAAGAAATTGAAGAGTTTTCCAGTTAGAATTAAACTCCAAGTTATAAAATAAAGCAATAGAAACCGTAACTCTTCTTATGTAAACACGTGGGTCTTTCGGCCTTTGGTGAAGACAAATTGAAGCTAAAACTTGATACCTTAACGGATAATCCTACTCAAAACTACCCCGAATAAATATGACAGCGATTTTTCGCGCGTCCGAACATGAAACGGATTATTAATTTTATGTTGGTCCTTGAGACGTTGGAGCACCTTGTTTAAATAAATACACCTGATCGATTTTGTTACTTGCACCTTGCTACATCACCTGTCTCTGTCGTTCCCGTCTATCGAGACAGTTGGACTACTCGCACGCCAAAAATATAAAAGGGCTGTAAAATAGACAAGCCGTGGGACATCTGATTGTGATAAATAGGATATTAAAATAAAAAATGACAAGTGAGACTCACAAAAGCTTAAGCTGTACATAAAAAATAGCTTTCGCGAAAATTCATATTCCTCTTAAATAGTTACATACGTTATTCATTATCATTTTTATATTGTAATGTTTAACAACCTGATAATCGGTCCATCTCATAATCACTGTCCATTGTAGCCCAGGTATGGATATTTGCAACAGTAAAGGCGTCACCTACTCATTGCCAGCCCTGAACGACTCTGTTGAGGACTTTTTAAAACAGACACATTTCCAAGGCAACTGGTAATATCTCAGCGTGAAGTCCATTACAAAGTTTATACATTCTGTTGTTGAAGATCCAACTTCTTCAACACTGTTCTTTAATACTATAAAATTCTATTCGTAAATCAGTCCCCATGAGAACGAGTGAGCTTGAAGCTGACGCTTATTAAAATAACTTAAACCGACGATTACAAGTAGGTGAGCATCAAATTTAATAGGAACAAAATTCCAGAGCAGGAACATCTTGTTAGATCTTTAAATATTCTCCTAACGAGATTAAGATTGAAGATATTTCAGATAAAAACTAAATATTTGAATCCGTTCGCATTTTGAGGCGTATCACCTCATTACGCGCACGAATTCTATTGAATCCAATACTGATATATATTAATATTGTCTTTATCAAGGTACATGCAACTCTAAACGGTAACAAATAGAGTGAAAATATCTTTAACCAAACTCTCGGAGCTTACTTTCGCGCGACAGTTTCCAATTCGCGAAATTAGACTCAAAACAGATAATGTAAAAGTTAAAAGTTGGTCGGATTCATATCCGTGGTGGGAAGCAATGTGTCCCAATTGAATGTGACGGTTATTGCATTGGCTATAAGGTGTATAATTAGTTTTAATGTGCGGTATGTTTAAAGGTGTGAAGACAGACCGAACGCCGCGTTCTGAATGCGACAATTTCGCTTATTGAAATACTGGGTACTGGGCCTAATGTCCGACATTCTTTATGTCTCCAATTAAAATTATTCTCAACGTATACGGAATAAAATCTTCATTGCAGTGCTTTAGTTGGTGGTTTCGGACTTTTAGTTAAGTGTATGGAAAGAAAGCACTTTTGGCGTTCCTATGCTATGGGAATTTATTGTCGATACGATACTGGACTAAAACAAAGAAGGAAACTTATAGAAAAATCCCAAGCTAGGATCCCAACCAAACAAGAGTAAGAAGTTGAAATAACAAACTTGTCTCTGGTTTTTACTTGTCTTTACTGTTGTTTATTCAAATGCGTGAGTTCCACGTGTCCTCTAAATGGGCATAAAAGTCTTAATTACTGCACGCCGTTCGAGAAAAAGTTGTCATTATTTACATACATCTATTAAAGCTCCGGCGAACTTAATGCTCTCTCTGTCACTAAGTAGCTTAATTAATTGAGAAGTTTCAGTAGATGCGTGTAAAATTTACATAAACACAGCGTTCGCTATCGCAAAACAAAAACACGATTTCAAACTCGGTCTCACATTGGATAAATGGAATAAAAAATCGATTTTAAACGTTCGATCTGCGCTGGGATGCAATTAAAGAGTTCCGAGAAGATGCTGCGGCCCGCACGAATGTGCAACACGGCCGTATGAGCGAATAAATTGTATTCTAATAAGAGAAACAATGATTTTAAAATTTCTTGCTTTATAGTACTCTTGCATCTGGACCGTATTTAATGAGGTCATTTTAATGAGGTAGGTGCTCCTACAAAGCCGGTCAATTATATACGTCTGTCGATATTAATTTGGCGATAAAGATGCATATTTATGATCTAGGAATATTTCTAGCAGATCCTTAAACGTTTTTAATTAATATGAATTGCTGGAAAAAAACGTAAATAGTGAATCTGACATTTTGCAGGTTCTCCTCGATACTTTGTATATTACCGGTTTTGATATGTCAAAATGCTTGTCTCGATTTTGTGAAGTTTTAAAAACTTCATGGTTGTACGTACTTAATTGTAGTGATTTATGTCGATATCGCAAAGAGATAGATCTTATAAGGCAAAGTATTTAATGTTACTCCAAAAGTACGTTATGATATGCGAGATCTGGTCCGGTAGTGGAACAATAAGAGGGTTCAAAAAATATTGTATAACAAGACAGTGTTACATATTTTTTAACTTTTGTACTTAAAAGACAATTTGTACTTAAAAGAAAGGCCATTATTAATTGTTATTACAAGTTTGTTACAGAAATAAATAATACTAATATAATTATTACTTAAAGGTATTTAGTAGCACGCTTGAGAAAGCAGTTTCTTTATATATTTTAGTAATGTAACCACTTACAAATACAATTTGGGAGAAAAGTGATAAAATACACACGTAAAAATGTATATTGGGGCGCTAATTGTGATGATTATTAACACGCAATGGTTATTGGTATTCGTTATCAGCGGCGGCGAAGCAAACGACTGGACAAGGTGTTTACGATCCCGATTCCGATCGAACAAAAAACGTGGCAAGAAGAAATGAACGAAATCCCCGCGAATAAATTATAAAGAAAGACCCACCTACGGTATATCTGTACGTCGATTGCTGGCGGTATAAGCGAGCATATATATGCGTAGTCGGCCGTGTCGCAGCCTTAATTGGGCCATGTCGCTTGGACAACGGAAAAAACGTAACATTTGTTAGGTATTCCAAGAATTATACACTTGTTGCTTTCAACGCAACCAGTTTTATTTTTGCATAAAATACACAATGAATGCTTATATCTAAGCCAGTCGCATACAACATTTGCTATACTACTTATACATAGTATCGAATTTTCGCATATATGCATTTTTAGCAGATTTTGTAATAAATGTATTTCTGTAATGTTTCAGTTTTCAAATAGGAGTAACGTTTCTAGCTATAAATGTATTACAGTTTTAATTACTAGTCGGCCAGTATTTGTAAAATTTCGATTACAATATTTAATAAATGTATTACCCTGAAATTTGTAACACCGCCAACCTATTTCTTTATTGATTATAAATAGTGCAATCAACTTATTAAATGTGAGGTCAAAATGAACCGTTTACCATCGTAATCGTGAGGAACACTCTATCGAATTACGAAACCCAAAATGCCCTAGAGACTGATGGGGGCGAGATAACAAACCGTGAAATAAAAAGGTGAGCGTCTGATTATGCTGCTACGAATATGAGGCACACTCGAGAGGAATCCCGGAGATTTTCCCTTAAAGCGCGTTCGTGTAAAAATCTCTGATGGCTAATACTAAAGTGTAATGACGCGAGCGCGCGTGTCAGCGAACGTAAATTGTTTATTATTTTTTATGGGGTTTTCATCGGAGCTGGTTGCGCTCGTTAGGGACGACGCTGCGCTACGCTTATTTTTTAAACTCTGTCTGCTTTATTTTCTCTCGTTGGATCAAGTGGCTCGTTGTTTTCTTGGCTAGACATTTGTTTTAGGTGACTTTGTGAGGCAATAGATAAATTTATTTTAATGTTATCATGATTGGAACGAGCCGTTTGACAGAGAATCAAGGTAACGAGGTAGAATCGCAAAACACTAAGAAAATTTTGTTAATAATTTGCACAACCCGCCGCGTCATATGGCTAATAAAATTGTAAAAATTCATCTAAGTAGCTACCTACCATTAAATACGTATTACATATTTATAATGAAAAGAAATATGCATTAAGAGTTATAATTATTAATACTCAAATAGTTGCTGATAATATAAACATTTCGTACATTTTCACAAATATCCGTATAAAATTACAGTGTGTGAATATTAATTAATATTAATAGTATTATTTATGTGTTGATTAGTTTGGGAATCTCCTTTACTGAGTTTGTTAAATGCGCACCAAAAATTTTCAATAAATACCGTCATCGTTACAATGAAGGCTTTCATATACTATGTATGTGATCTACTTTTATAAAAATATATTAGACGAAAAGAAGACATGAATGTATGCTTCACTTGTAACTCTTCTCACTGATAGAACTATCGCATCGCTTGGATCTCTTACGAGATTTTCTTTCATTTTATTATTCAAAACGTAATACTGTAATTTTAATTCATATATTCATTCTGTACATTATCATAAACACCGTTAGGCGAAGAGCGTCGCGAATATTAAGCTAAGTGTCGTAGTCGTTCATAAACGCGACTGAAATATACTCCTTTCTTAAGAGCAGGTGAGGTGAGATCGCTAAACGGTGCCCTGATGTCTGAGGATGAGGAACGACCGGATACCCCCCTTTTAAGGGATGGGGTTGTATTGTAAACACAATTTCCACCCCCTCCCTAGGGGGCAACAAATGGCGGCTAAACGACCCATTCGCTTGTGATTTGTTAGCAATATGCTCGAGATTTGGAATAGGAATGCCTCTTAAACTCATTCTTACGCTTGAACTCGTCGGTTTTAAAGTCTAATAGGTACAAGATTTGGCGTGACTCTGATAATAAGCGCTGAGGCGATGTGTTATTTGGATTGTCTATGTTATTGCTAGGATCTTATTATTGCTCGATTCTACGAAATGCCAATTTAAATTAAATCAGAATAAATGTTATCACATATTAACTATTTTATTGTGCAAAATGCAAGTTGGTTAATCAAATATGCTCTATATTTAAATAGTCAGACCTTATATTGTCAACACTTAAGACCTATTTTTGTAACCGCCTTCCGCTTATTACATATCAGCGTGCAGCCATTTGAATGTTTTCAGGGTAATTTAAGGCATAACACATATAAGGCTTATGTCAATATACGTATCTGCACTACATATGTGTTACATAATAAGCATTGAATCTGTCTCCTACCTTACTTTAACATCTTGTATTGCTTATCGCTATCCGTGAACAAATTTCTCACATAAAAATTATGTGGCGGCATATGTAACACCCTATGTACATGTATTTGTAACAAAATTGAGTACGTACATTGAGAAAGAGAGAAGGATACGGCCACAGATACACGCAACTCGTTAATCCGTTAGCTGCAACAAGACGGGCGCCGCACGGGGGCGGAGCGCCTCGCCGCCCGTCCCGTATAAACAACTCAAGTACAACATTTAATTATCGCTCTTTATTAAACCAGACGCACCTACAGAACGAACGGATTACAAAGCAGATACCAATCGCTGGTGGAGGATAAAACATTGAAGAGAAATTATCTTTCACACCTACTGACAGATCGAATGCCTTCGAATACGTCTGCGTTGTTTGCGGCCATTGTGTGCGAGTTTCGATTTCAACAATGTTCACGAACGGTACGTGTAAACATGACTTATGTTATAAATCTATAGAAACATGAAAATGATTGAATAAGATTTGGATTTGGAATCTCCTTATTGTAGCTATGTTAATAGCGTCAAGCGATACCTTTATATAACTGTCGATTTTTTACTAGTTAGGTGACTAAAAATGAACACAATACTCACGTTGGATGTAATATTATTTAGCGGTAAATGATATATGCATTTAGATGAACAATTGATCTGCGTAAAACATATCCAGGACGTAGTATTCACAATGGATCCGCGAACTATGTGTCTTATACGTTTGAGAACGTGATGACTTCAAAAATAGGAACACTATTGAGGATAAATGTAATAAGTTACAGTGTAACGGCAAAGACATGGTTTTGATCTGCATTTTGCAGTTGTAGTACATTCGTAGTGCGCCGGCGGCGGAGGTTTGGACTGCATTTATCGCATGCGCACTCGCCCCGCGCGGGCCCGCGGCGCCACCACGCCTCGTGCAGGCCCGGACTTCGCCCACCGCTCAAATTTTCATTTTCAACAACATTTTCAGCAAACCTTAATCTAGTACCCTAAACGTGAAATATTCTTAATAATCACAATCTGTTTTAAGTAAATGATAATAGTATTGCTATAGTAAAAGTAAAAAAAAAACAGATGGTATATTATATGGTATGTTATGACATTTTTAATATTCTGAAGTTAGTTAAAAAGCATTTAGATCCTACAAAGTTATGTGGTCATTGTAGCTGTATTGTTATTTAGAATTAAAGTGCAAATTGACTTCAATTAGGTACAAAAGCGTTGCCAGCTCAAAAAAATAAATTTGAACTCCTGATTGGTGTGTAATCCTCCGAAATCAATGCAAACACTATCGCTGATTTATATGTAGGAAAGCTTTCAAATTTGAACCAAAAATAGTTTTAAAAAATATACGCCAGTTACGTCCCTGTGTTTCTATAGATATATTATGTATGTACGTACGGGATTTATAGAAGTACGTATAGAGCCGAGGGCGCGTGAAATGCAGTCCGATCTCATTGCCCACCATTATAATGAGATGTTATTTATTGAACAATCTGGCAACTAATCACCTCGTACACAACAGTTAACAATAAACAATACAATGCGCGAAAAATCGTCACGTACTAAATATGTTGGAAATTCAAAAAATTTTTTAGATAAATGACTGAAACGCTTAACTCAGTGTTTTATCATTTGAAGTCAAATCTATTTAATAATAGATTTCACTTCAAAAATATATCGACTTAGTTTTGTACCTCTACTTAGGTATTTACTCGTAGGTATATGATTTTTTTAAATATCAATGTAAAGTAAAAAATATATATGGTTGTTAATTAAAAAGAATATTTTTCATCGTAAACTCATCTAAAGTTATAATACTATGGTATGACAATCTTTCGTAATTTCGAAAATGTTATATTTCGCATTAAATTGTAACATTCAATTCGCGGTGTTGTGTTCCAGAGGTTATCGACCTCGGTATTGTTTATTCGACTATAAAAACGCTGCAATCAATCATTTTGATCAATTACAATGTTCGTATGTAATATTAACAGTGGGAAAGGGCTGGCTGACGTCACAGACGCAGGCTCGCGCGCTCGCACGCCCCGCGCAGATAGCGCTAACGAGACTGTTATCCACAATCAGTTACGTTATTCCAACCTTTGCTTTATGTATAATAAGTACTATTATTAATTAATAAGTGTATTATGTAGATCCATTTGTCATGTAGGATGTTGTTGAATTCTCACCGCGTGTTATGGCCTGAACTGACTATTTTGTCAATCACTATTAAATACCAATTCAAAAGTAACAAATATAATCAGTCATTCAGTGGAAGCTTTATCGAAATGATATAATTAACTTATTTTATCTAATAACAATAAACAACAATAAAAAATCATACTAACCTGATGTCTAGACACAAAGCTTCAAGCAGTCCATATACCATTTATACTTTATGGAAAGTCTAAGAACTAGCATATTGATATGCCATCACTAACTCGAGTTCACATTTCCACCTCAGGCTTAAAACATTCGATCTATGTGGAACATTAAAGTAAATCTTCTATAAAATCTCGCAGTTATGCTGTTCTGGTCAGAATTTAAGGTAACAGGTAACTTTTGAGGCATACCAATTTAGTACTAAATGGTAGTGACACGGGGAAGGTTTCACTGCTATTTATTAAATGTTATAAACTCCTATATGTACATACTTTTCACCGTGCCGTACGTTAAGAAATAATTTGTCTTAGTAATATGTGTTGTGTAATTATCGTCAACACAGAAATTAAAACCACTTATTTGCAAATTTAAAGTTACATAATGTAATAAGTGATATTTGAAATTACACTAGAATCTGAGACAAAGGGTGTAGGATTCTCTAGCCTTCCGTACTGGCAGAATTAGACTCGTGACCAACCCTGAGAAGCCATTTCAATATTTAATTATTATTGTAGCAAGCCTGCGCCTTATTTACATAGAAGGTTACTTAATTCGACAAAATGTACTTAAACATTTTACGCTAAATAATACATATTAATAATAATAGAGAGGAAGTTAATCACCGTGTTTACGACAAATCACTTCCCGTCGTAATATTTCAAGTAGGGTTCTAATAAGGTAACGAACATGGACACAAAACTCATTACTAGAATGCGCATCGTGTATAACTAATCAATTTTTATATTTAATTCCGAGTCGCTCATAATATACATTCTTTGACGCGTACAGATATTGTGCAGAAGATCAATATTTATATTTTATCGTTAAATTAATAAAGTTAACAGATATCCTGCTAATGAGTGGCAAACATCATATCATATGACCGAATGTAGGTTTCAAATGTTTGCATGTTACCTAAAGCTATTGCTACGACTGTCAAATTGTAATTACATACATCATTATACAAATGTATTTACTTGTAATTTAAAAATTGTGCACCATGCTTGCGTCACCGTTTTATCCAACATCTATCATTTCTAGACGTAGTAAATCCATGATCCTAAAACAAAATAACAACGTCACTATGGTTTGAAAAAAGTAATGAGAATAACACAGAAATTAAATTGAGGCAATTATAAACGAAATAAAAAATGTTTAGCAAGCTGCATTGTATTGTACCGAGTGTTATATATAGGATGTTAATACAGAATGATTTTAATTAAAATCTAGATCAAAACTTGAGTGGAAATGTAAAGTTATTTATTAATTTCAATCTTTTTTATTGCAAAGCGAGTGTTTGAGGTTAATTTTGTAACGATTTTCCTATTTCATAGGTTTCACTGAATTATTTAGTAAGCATTAACTGTTGAAGGCTTGTTTTAGTAATAGCTCAATGTAATTATTTCTACAGCACAGTAATTACGGTTACACTATATTAAACGAATATGGAATGAGTAATGTTCCACTGTTAGGATGTGTCAATGGCCGTTATTTCGTTATATGCATATATAGACAAAGATAACTTATATATAACTTCAAACGACGTAAATTGGGTCATATTTTATTATACCACTAAAGGTAACTTTAATGGCGTTGCGTAATAATTTTATTACCCACCACTTTACATATACAGTGATAGATACAGTAACACTGAATATATTTATTCCAAACGGATTAATGTTATTCATATAAATATTTCGTCCTACCTGTATGTGAGATATGATGAGTCAGCGGCTGGCTGGCGGCTGCTTGCTCCGAAGAGATGTCTGTTACAACATTGTTTCGTAGTTTTGTAACAAGTCGTCGAAAAAAGCAACAAACTTAATTTTTTTTACGATTGATGCCTAATAAAAATACAGCATATGATCGCAATAATAGGTGTGCAACGCAGTAATTTAAATAGTTTGAAATTAATGCTAACTGAAAAATAATCCAAATAGGTCCTCAATTCAATACCGTATCGTGAACGCTACTAAAGCCATTTACTGTGAGCAATCTCCGTACAAATGCACAAAAAGTTACTTTAAATGTCAATTTCCAAATATTAGAATAAATAATTATTAAATTGCTCATAGTGATTCTAAATTTTGTAAAATGAAACTAACATTAATTAATTAGAATAAAAATTTAGGGGAGACAAAACTAGAATCAAATCAAAAAGAACTATATAGAAAAACACATTATACTTTACTTGCGATTGACTAACTCAATAGATCTTACAAGAGCGATGTACAAATTGAGCATGACTCGGATATAAGTAGATTAAATATATTAGCAACGCGCTCGGATTCCCATACCAGTCGTGGGGCGTCCGAAACAACAAATACAGAAAAGCAATACCCATTCACAAAACCTATTATGTTAATTTAAAACACATCAGAGGCGATAACATCACGGCTCGTTCACACCACACCTCCCGAAACAATAGTTAATAAGATGATTTATATCGATCCAGAGATAGGTGCGTTCGACACGTCTAACATCGCTTTAGCATAATCTCGATTTAAAATCGAGTGCTATATCGATTCGTACAGATGTTATGGAGAGAATACGGCGCCCGTTTATGGATGAATCGCATCCTTCACGCCTTGAAGTGTATCAATAGTAACAACGTTTGACTTTTAACGCATTAAAATCACGAGTATTGTTATCGAATTGAAAAAGATTATACAACCAACATGCAAATTTCAAAGACGTATTGGCAATAGGTATTGTGTTATAGCCCATTTTTCGAGCTTTTCTTCCTCTTAATTGTATGCTAAATAAGTACCCAATTACTTTTCACGAATTTTAAATCGATTGCATCTATGTCAGGCTTTCTATCTTGATTTTTATTACCTTTAAAAATATATTAATGTTTTACGAAAATGCATAGGTATGTAAAATCTATAATTTGCTTTTAAATCAAATTAGTTCTAATTATCACAATTACGAGATAAATGTTGCGCCGAGAGGCACTTGCTGGGTGTAAAAATTTACATATCTCCAGATAATGGAGGCGGAGGTGAATGCAAAGTTAGACTAATGGGCAAACACTGAACCGGGAAGTAAACAAAGCACGGGGCATTCGATATGGTAAGTGGACAACAGGTATCTTGCGTTAGTTTTTGAAAAAATCTTCTTACCTTCAGTCTTATGAAACAAAATGGACTTCTAAAATTCTACCACGATACCGTAGAAATACTATGTAGCAGTGGAGGAATGATATCGTAAAAATTTCAAGCCCTTTCTTAAGACTTGCATAATCGTTATGTTTTACATTACTGGAATTAAAAACAAAAAAATCTCGAGTTTAAATACTAACTTCATTAGACAACGCTCAAAGGTTTGTAAGCGTTCGTCTTCAATCGTAGGTATAGAATAGGAAAGTAGTAATGAGTAGTGGCTTAGACAATAATGGTTAATTGATATCGATTGTATCTGAGCCGGATTGCAGAAACGACAATGAGTCTCCGAGCCGCGGACTGACGTTACCGCCCAGAATGTGGCAATTAATTTGGTAAGAGTTGGTTATTTGGTCTGCCGGTGTCCGCACCATGACACGCGCGTTTCTCCGCTCGCCCTCTATCGAGTTATTATAAAATAATGAAAGACGCGCCGCCCGCTGTGAACCACAATTGGCCTGCTTAGTGGCTGCGGAGAAGCCCGTTTAGCTATTTTAATTTTTAGTTTGTCTACTAACGGACCGATGTTTCGTAAGCCGGCTCCGAGGCAATCATCGGTCACCGCGCCGTTTGATTGTCGAGCCTCACTGTTTTGCGGTGTCGATTTAATCTAAAATGTTTCAGCGATCAATTGGCGATGAAATTATTCACAGCACGCATCGCTCGACGCTGTTGGCCGTTAACCCCTTGTGTTACATTTTGTTCCAATAATACGTAATTGAATCTAGTTCAGGCAACTTGCCAGAAACTTATTTAATTATTTCGCTGGCCTTTTTTCTAAATGAAACATTATTTGTATTATATACATATATTTATCACATATAGAAAGTAAAACAAAATTCGTTAAATATACTTTTTTGTTTTACCTTCCCAGGTGGATAGGGTTCGTATTTTAATATAGCGTTTATCGAAATGCCGAATGTTCTTTCGCTTATTTCATTTGACTCTACACACGCTGGTCAGGATGTGAATAAAAAAGAAGAATATTAGGAATAAATCGGGCAATAGTAGGTTTAACAGCGGACTAATTTAACGAGTACTTTTTCGTGTTAGCTACAGCGTAATACATTGCAACCCTTGCTCGTAATGTAATTGACACAAATTTCCCAGCTGTCTTTCGCATACTAATTAATACACCTACCGGGGATTCGAGCGGTGGCAACATTAGCAGAGACCGAAATTGTTGCGATAGCAATCTGGCTGGACACATGCGTGCCATGTGGTGGGGCGGTTGGTATCGCGGGATCTTCACGCACCGCTTGCTGCTACCCTTGTGACTTGTAGCCTTCTTACTCTACTTTGCGCAACTTGACGACTATTCAAATGGTATACGTCTACACGCGTAGTCTGTTCAATCCAAGTCTTGTGTGTTTCCTTAAAAGACAGTCACTATAAAACCTTATCCTCTATACCTTTAGAAATGATGCACACCTCACAATATTCTCTGAGATATGTGAATCTTGCCCACGCAATTGGCCAGCGTGGTAACCTATGGCATTTAAACCTCTTCATTATTGTAGAAAATTCGTTTCCAAAAAAGAAACATAAGAAAAGTTGAATAAAGGGGAGTATCGAGGATTCCCTTCACAACTTTCATTAATATGTGAGGTCATTGGGTCTGCATAGTATTGTACTTGCAGCCCAAT
>DWGJ01003222.1:0-13843 GCA_018246895.1 Aspitha aspitha aspitha | reverse complement strand
CCTAAGTTTTATTTTCAATTCGTCAACATGCGAAGTTTTATACTTAATTAAATCGCTAGTAACGCAATTTTTGAACTAATGACTTACGTTTAATTTTTATTATTAGCTGTGCCCGTATCTATACACATTATATGTATTTATTATATATTTAGTATATATATTATTATTATTTAGTATATTTATTATATATTAGTATATTTATTATATTTTTAGTATATATATTATATTATATATATATACACATTTCATTTCATTTCTGCTTTCTGCCTACCCCGCAAGAGACCTGGCGTGACGATATGTATGTATGTATGTATTCATTTCATTTAATTCCACAATTTTCTCATACAAAAGGTTCTTAGGTTTCACCTCACGTTTCATCAGGTCAATTCGTAGCCAAACACAATCCTATTATTATTAAAAAGAGAAACTATGTTTTACCGCTGCTAAAACAATTTCATTTTCATTTATCTAATAACTACGGAGCCTAAGTTAATTTCCTGATAGAGTCAGTAAATAGACTTAGTTGGAAACCCAAAGGTTCAATTGTATTTACGACAAATTGAATAAAAATAATTACCTTAGTCTTGTATTTCTTTGTTCTTAAACAAAGATAAAAAATTTATAGAAAATATTTTTCATATACTTCCATAAATGTTATGTTATGTTAATTATTGGTTGACTTTCAATTTGCTCTTAGGTTATCATAAGTCTATTTTAAATTCAGTTATGTGGTACACTTACTATCGTGCCTTTAGACATTGACCCAAAGTCTATCTTTTCATCAGATATCAAAAAGTGCCACTTTCGTCTGTTTGGTACAGTTTCTTGCAATGACGATGCTGAAAACATAAAATGAACTGTGGTAAACTCCGATCTCAAATATCAAACCAACACGTAACGGGGAAATAAGCGCTTAATTGTTTCTCTATTATCGATGCGAAGTGTCGCTATCAACAGTGTAATTTAGTGTCTCCGAACTATTGAACAACAATTTCGGGTCTTGACTCCACAACAACGTCAAAGTTCCCGCCCTTCGACTCTCACGTAGTATAATGGACCGACACTGATATTAATTTTAATGGGCAATTGCCGCTGAACCTAAAATGCGTACATAAAAGCTAAATTTATTGAACATATATTCCATGATTGTTTAAGTCTGATATACCTATGTATATATGTATATTTGTGATGTTTGTACGGACAGAGATATTTGGCACTTGCTGCTTTCTGCCTACCCCGTTAGGGACCTGGCGTGACGATGTGTATTTGTAATGTTTTGAAAGTGCTTTGGTATCATTTAAAATTTAGATTATTCATCATCATTTCAACACAATAAAATCCAATGCAGGACATAGGCTTCTCCACAATATCGCTTAACTTACAGTCTTGTTCTTTTTGGACTTACTGTTGCTCGCAGCTTTGATCGCGGCTTTTCTAAATATGAGAAATAACCGAACCACTGATAAACATATATCAATACATACTATATCACATATAGGTACAGGCATTTTTATTACAAAGAACCTGTAAACAAACAAATGGTTGTTCCTAGATGTTCTCAATATTATTAATACTTACTACGTTATACTCGTATACTACAGTCCGGAAGCAATTTATGTGTTCATCGCTCAGATGTGTGGCCATCTCCATCAAAGCAATCAGCAATATTTCTACTGTACAATGATTGAATATGCGGCTTGGCAAAGAGACAAATTCGTTACCTCTCCTGAGGACCTAAATAGCAACCTCGCATGCTAACTTCGGTAACTTTAACGACATATATTTAAACATGTCACCTATAAACGTTTATTTTAAAATAGAAATTCTTGTATACCTACTTATTTATTTGTATGTAAACGGTTTCTCCGAAACGGCTTTAACGATTTTGACGACTATTTGTGTTTAGATAGTGTTTTACTATTAAAAATGATCTAGGTACGTTTCAACTCTGATAATTCGTTTTCACATAAGACAAACCATTTATATTCTATGTCATGCCATCTGTTATTGAGTAAAAAGTGTTGATATTTAAACAGTGTGTATAATCTAAGCTGTTCAAAAACATTTAGCGCTGTTTTAAAGGAAACAAAATGTATATTTAAAAAACACCTCGATTAGGTTAGGTCAGAAATATTGTCATCGGTTGCCCAGCCAGTTAATATTAGTCCATGAAAATTCGAGTTAGACCTGACGTTGTTATGCCTTAAAGCTCTCGTATCTGTAGAAGATTAAAAGCCTGACACGTTCGGGCATTCTTTTGTGCGAGATTGCAGAATTAATAAAACCTACGACAGAACAGATTCGTTTGGCATCGACACCGAATTTTCGAGATTGAAATTTCTTGTGCACGTAGATAGGTGCTAAATTACGAGTATGTTGGGGATGTTCTTTGATGTTTCTGTTACGTACAAACGAGGATAAAGTATTGTGGCGGATAATAATGTCTTCGCGCGAAGCTGATTCGTATGATGTTGCGTCTTTTAACGCTGTTCCACGTATTCGGTAGTTTTATACATCAAATAGCAGTCACTCGTTATCTTTAAGGGTGTTGCGTATATCTTAACGTCACAGTTCACGGCCACACTATTAGCTCGCAATGACTAACAAACGCAAATATAAAGAAGACCTTTGTTTGTAAAATTATGGAACCATTTAAAGATTTCACAATTACAACGCAAAGCCGATGAATGATGACTAAATTTATACATACACTTTAAGTGTATGTATAAACTGTATGTATAAATGTTAGTAATTATTTTTAGTATTTTGTAATATTTCTATTATTAGTCTTATTATCTACATATTAAAAAATATTTTTCTATCGTATTTATGACACCCGCAACAAATTTTCAGCAACGCCAAGGGTTGACTGGCAGAGAATGCCACTAGGCAGTAAGTCCGCCTTTTGTATAAATATAATAAAGAGTAAAAAAATAAATAAATAAATAAACTTTATAAAGAATAAAACAATTTGCATTTGAAATATAAAAACCTAGGTATTATTAAATATGAAAGTTCGAAGGTACATAAATACTAAGTTAAAATAATGGTAGATCACGTTTCAACGAACAAAAATAAATTGTAGAAACGCGACGAAATTATCATGAAATAAAAAATGGTCTGACAAGGTGATTAATTTATTTAGTTTTGTCAAAAAGTAACATAACCATAAATCATATTTATTATTACACACTGTCGTTAAGTGTTCCTGATAATGAACTTGTTGTTTTTAAGTGAACAAAGTAGCTTTTATGTGGACAAGTGACCACTATCCCGGGGTTACCTGCAACCTACCTCCAAAGATATTGTAAGAATACCACTCTTAATTAGTTAGTTAGTTACTATTGGTCGGTATCCTTGTTATTAAAGCTTGGTCTCAGATGCGTTACTTCTCTACAAGACTTATGTGTGATATAGCTAAGTGCACAATCTTCATAATACATATGTTATACAACGTTACTCGTACTGCTAGACTATCTTAAAACAGTAAATGTAACTGAATTAGCTAGACATACAGTAATTGTTTCTACGCGTATTGTAGGTACTATTCCAAAACACAAAATCAAAATAGAGATCTGCGCCCTTAAAACATATTTTACAATATTGTATGCATACAGTATGTACTCATAAGTTTGGAGGTAGTGAGTTAATATCGTGTCAGTTTACACAATAACCACTGTTTCAGATCAGCTACCGTATTGTTCGAATCCGATTTCCCACAGATGCGAAAACAATTGAACGCTGAAACCAACAGAGCTCTATATGGAGATTAACACTCATGTATACCTATCGTTACCCGCTACGACGCCTACTATGCACACACAAGATTACGTAAAACGTTTACAAAATTCACTACTGGCTCTGAATTGGCCTCTTTATCGGAACCGGAGATCGTTAATTCAATTCCCACCCGGGACATGCTTTTATTAATAAACAAAGGTCTGGGTATACCAAAAATTTTTAAGTATTGTGGTATATGCTATACATACTCGTAGATGTAGCTTACAGTTTTCTCCATGTTATACGTTATAACTCGTTCGTAATCAGAAGGCTCTGTGTGCGGCTGTCCCAAGATGTTATATATGTTTATTTATGTATTAAAGTCATTTCATCGTCGATTTATGTATATTCCACAGCTGCAGAAGTAACTCGCATCCGTCTAAAATCACATTGCGGAGCGGCTCGAAGTTCTAACGTATTTAGATCGTAGACTACGCAGCTAGAAACGTTAATTATGTACTTGCTGTACCATTGACAAGTAGAGGTACAAGATCAAAGACGAACATTAATTTAATGTGGAGTTTGTAAGCAGATGACAGCAGGCCGGTACTGACTACTGACACACACGATGGCTGTCACATGTGCTCTTTATCGGACTGTAGCCATATTGCAACATAGCTAACTTTATTCAATTTTTTGTTATTTAAAAGAGTGCTGGGAGTTTTTTCGCCGGCTTTTTTCTCCCGGTCTACTATAGCCTGAGGGGCGTACAAAGCCGAAGTACAATTACAAAAACATGACCTTCATTGAGTGTATGTACATACCTTATAATGAATAGAAGAATTTAAATTTAAGTTGTAGTTTTTTTGTACATGGCAACTGTCTGAACCGAACGGTCTGAATATCTGAAAAATAGCGCTACACGGAACCAAGCAATGAGCTCACGTCAGCAGACGATGAGGTATTTCTTGTCACCTCATTTAGTCCTGTATTATGTTTTTCCTGTTTTTTTTACTCTGTCTTATTTGCTACATACTGTGTGGCAATAAAAGATTTTTTTTTTCGTACGAGCGTTTTAGTCCTTTAAATGGTGTTAAATGATGCTTTAAACACCGACGCTGAAATATAAAAGTAAATTGTTTTCCTTGATATTAACTGCATAGCCATCGGTGTGACGAGTTCCCGCTGTTTGCCGCTTAACACCCTCCGCCGTAACTTCACGCAAACTTTCCTGTGCATTTCAAATCGTTTCGCAAATCCGCGTTTCGGTTTCAAGCTGTTTCAAATGTCAAGCAATTGATATATGGATTATAGAAAATTTATTATTATTCATTGCATAACCGTTAACGGTAACTGTACATGTATAAAATATATTTTACCAATTCTTCAGTTGTTCGAAGACATTTAGTACCTAAGGAATACTAGTTGCAATAAAGGAGTAGAGACGCATTCATTTAATTCATTTCAAGCGCTTTTTTATTACGTATACGCTGATAAGCAATTGATTGCTCCTCTGACGATCCTAGAGGTGATAAGTATTAAGACACTAATAAATGAATATGTATATAAAGTTTTGTATATAAAGACTACATAACCGTATTTGCAGGCGACGTAATGTTTATTAATTTGTACGAGTATATCATAATCCCATTCGACCAGAGACACAGACATACAAATTTCGCTGTAATCCTATTTATGTCCCAAGGCTGTGCGTCGTTTACCATCACATTTACCATTTTACAACTATGGACGATTTTAAACTATGCCAGTTTGAGGCTCTAAATCAATTTTGACTGCTTCTAAATGAACTTAATTTAGGAATATTGGAATTGTATTTTCATCCAGGTTTCCTATAGCTCTCGTCGGAACTGTCGCCCGTAAATAATTCTGGTAGACGTTTCATGTCGACGCATAGGAAGCTATGCAAATGGCTGAATTACATTCATTACTCGTCGTGAATGGTAAAGACCCGATTTGCAGAATTAAGTTACCGCGATGAATTACTCTTTGAAAGTGTTTTCAAGTTACATCAAGTGATCGCACTAATTTGAACACACTAAATATAATAACATTTTCTCATTATACAAGTTTTGGAACAAAATCCTCACCTTTAATTTATAGCGAATTGCAAGATAGCTTATATATTCATTATGTTTTATATATGTATAAGCAACATAAAATATGGTATCGTATTATAAAATAGTATTTAAGAATCGCGGAAAGCATTGAACATTGGGTATAATGTTCGTGTATCCCACTGGATCCTACAACTGATCGTGATTTCTATGTTACATGATGAATAGAAAAACGATCGCGGCTTGCTTGTACATTTGGCATCAGAAAACTCGGTAAATTTTTAATGTTTACCAAAAATACATATACACATCTCACAATATTGAAATTCTCTCTCTAAACTCAGGTTTCATCATTTTAATAGCACCATCTTTCCATACCTATATATCAAGGGGCCCTTCTGGCCAAAAGTTACGTGTTGTGACACTTTCTCGATTTATGTGCGATACAAAATGTCCTTTTCAATTTCATGAAGCTTTTAAACCGTCGGGTTTTAGCCGGTTGGAGTCCGGCATAACCCTCTGACGCCCCCGCGCCAAACCATGATAGATTCCACATTTAAAAAATGAATTATTATAATCCAATACTTTTTTCATACAGAGGAAGTAGCTGATGAGAAGGCAGCTAGACGAGACCTACCAGCCACTTATAACTAGGACCGGAATACCATACAAACAATAACAAACGACAATAATTGTCGGAACAAAACAATTAACAAAACACGATTTCTTCCACAACAATTCTCTAGTACGTACGCAACAACAAATTTTCTTGTTACAAAACTTGAAGTCACAAAATATTACTTGAAAACGTGAGCACCAAAAACCCTTTAAGGCGCCATTACACATTGTTACATCTTATGTACAACCATTTATCGTGTTCATTGCACCTGCACAACAAATCCCTAGGAAAGCGTTCACAAGATGTTCATTTCAACTCATATATCATACAGCTACAGGCAGCTCAAGCGTCCCAATGTGCTTTAACCTAAATGGCGTCTGTGTATGGAAAATAATAATACGACTTTATTTTCAGTTTGTAAATTTACTAATGCTCTGCGATGAATGGTTAGGAGAGGAAACTTTTCTGAACAGTTCTAGTACTTCGGAGGGCACGTTAACCAACTCGTTAGGTCTCGTCGGAGGCTTTATTCGGGCCTAGAAAATACTGGTGCAGTATGCTTCAAGGTTATTGTATTTGCGAGAGAAATCTCTCTCTAGCATAGGCTTCAAATTGGTCTTAAATTCTCTCTGAGGTCCCGTATGTTTGCTGATTTAGAACACTTATCTCGAACGTCAAAATTTGCAGAAGACGCTTAAGTAAATGGATAACATGGTTTTGATCCTAACTTTGCCAATAAATTTGGCCTTCAACAATCTTAAACTTCATAGCATTGTTCAATCAGTACGGTCTTTAAGAATTAGGTACTTCAATCGACGGTATGTCCTTTCCGTTTTGTGACATAATTGCCGATAGTTCTCGTATTAATTTAGCTTTGGTATTAGATACTATTTTTTTGGCTGCATCGTTTGGTAATCCGGGCTCGGGTTCATAGTCAATGCTAGTCCAAGAGTGGAAAATGTTTAAACTAATTTAAAGGCATCTATAAATACTCGTATAACACATTACGACTAATTTGACGTGGAGCTGTTGATGGGAAAAATTTATTACGGTCAATCTAGAAGTAACTGCGCAGTCCTACTTAAAGGACGAGTTACGTAACTGTGATCGTGGCCATTATGAGAGTTCTTACTATTATCAGACTATTTTTTATTTATATACAACCTTTTGCTCGCGGCTATGCTCGCGCAAAAAATAAAAGCTTAAATATTTTTTAAAAAACCGCGTAAAATTAATATTTCAGGCGTGTCTACCTTCTACAACGATGTCTTTCCATGCCTCTCTACCCCTATTATGCCCCCTTAGAGGTGGGTGCAAAATTCATTTAGTGCTCACTTATACGATAGAAGAAACCTGCAAAATTTCAAGATTCTGGGTGCAGCGGTTTCGGTTGTGCTGTTGTGTTGATCTCTGTGTCAGCCAGGGAATCACAATCCTGGTTTGTACATATTTATTTATACAAAACCAAGGAATAAATCAAAACTAGCACTACATATAAAATAATATTGTACCTGTAATCCAACACCCTTGTGAAAAGTTCACAAAACGTTCAGTATCAGTTCAACTCGTATATCACGAGCCGTCACCGTTCGTAAATGGATGGTCTACGTATGACGTGTGTGAAGTATCTTATTTCTTCATTTTCAATATATTTTATGACTGCAGCTTTCGTGTAGTTTCCTTTCTATTCGTATTCTTTGTATTTTTAAAGAGAGAAACTTCGCTTACGTTATTTTATTCACAAAACGCAGTGACCGGCTCACAGGGAGTTTTAACACACGGTAAATTTGGCTAATGCATTTTCCACTTTTGATAGTTTTGTTTTCGATTATCCATGAAATTTAAGACACGCCACTTTGGGGTAACCCAAAACAAAACAATAAATTAAGTTATAGAATTTAAAAAAATCAAATTTTATAAATTAGAACCTTTAATCTATTTGATTTGAATGAATCTTAGTCCTGCCTATTAATCTTAGCACCTTCTAAATGAAAAAAGGAGTAAATTTGGTAAAAAAAAACATTCTTCAAAGTATGTAATATTTCCTTATAATAGTTGGTAGTGGATGCGGTGTTAACTCAGTGTGAGATATGACAGGCGTGTGAGATTATGATAAAGCTCAGTAAATCATAGGATTTTCATCTTGAGAACTAATGCAAATTCAAATGGGATCCACGTATGTCAACACATATTTACCTGTTATACAAATGAACACTTCATTCTATACGCAGTGGTTTGATTTGGTATCGGTATAGAGTCGTTTGTGTATAATATATTATGATATGAAGATTTGGTTATAATTTTACAACCACGTGTGGGTACCATATTCATTAGAACTGTTCAAAATCGTAAAAAACCATATGTACCATATAACCAACTCAACCGTCGTAATCTAAGTACGTGCTTGTTAAATAAAATCTTTTCGAGTGGAGACAAACTAACAGTACCTCAATGAAGTCGCTCATTAATTTAACGATCAGTAGTCGATAAAATTTAATTCATTGATCATTATTTCATTTAATGATTACTTATTAATTAGTGACACTATTACGTTAACGAACATGGAAGATCTATAAAAAGTTTAAGATGTAAAAACTTATCTTTACAAACAATAGCTTTGTTTAGATATTATAACAAAAAGAACAGTTGAAGTTGTAAAACTCGCAAGTACAAACATTTCTATTCCTCCAATTTAATTTAAACTGTTAAGAAAGATTTCGATATCCGTGCGGCAGATAAACCGTAGCGAGTAGATTGTTCAGAGAACAGTACTCTTAAAGCTTTTCCTTGAAACTTGGTCGAAAAATGAAACGGATTTCGTTGAGAAACCTCACTCAAATCCTTTGCAAAGTCTCGGACCCCCGTTTGGTCTTTTACGTTAGTTTCATGGCCCAAGTCATAAAGAAAGGAGTTTAATTAATTATGTTTGGACCATGAGATGTATGCGTTTCACTAATCGAAAATAATGATTATGTAAGGAATAAACATAAATACCTGTTCTTCAGTAATAACAAAAATGATATGTAAGCGGGTTAAACCTTCAGTAAGATTAATATGTTCAGTGTTTCACATTATTGTTTATGAGATTATGAGTATGCCACGTTTATTCAAATATCTACATAAGATCTGAAACATTCCGTGGAAATAACGTAGGATGTTTGAGTTATTTTCGAAATATCGGTAACATATATACTGTAAGCACTGCTGCTTGGTAGCAAAAATACTAATGACCTTTTTTTTATAGATAAGCCCAAAACATGGCTTTTGCACCGCTCATCGTTATATTAAAATTAAAATGTCCTAAGAATACTAAGGATTAAGAGTATCGTATGTTATTAAATGCCTGCAACTTGTCTTATTATAATTGCTCGCTGCCGCTTATGTCTAAACATATTCGGCCGAACTTCGGAGATATGCGGGCGTTGTCGGGCGAGCGGATAGGTAAGTTTTTCCGTCTCCATCTCTACGTGAATGAGAGCTCGCTACAATTTGTTAAGATAAGTTAGGGTTTCGCTTAAGTATGCAACAAACACCGAGTAGTTTGTAGTCCTGTTGACGCCGAGGAGTGGATCAAAAGTTTGCTAACACTTCGCAGGCGAGTCTGTTATATTGTTACACGCTTAGCAAGGGTTTGTTTGGCTTTGTGCGGTAATGTTTTGTTCTTTTTACCCACATAGCATTTGTGGCGTCCACCATTGGGTATAGTGGGATATTAAAGTTGCATCAAGATTGCTTGGAATCGTTTTCATGGCTTACAAAGTGTTGTCAGCAGACAAATCTAATTCAAATCGAACTACAGTATTAACTTCATATCGGGTTGTAAGAATAGCGTCACTAGTTTCTCGAGGACTGAGTTACATAGAATGTATTGTGTCTTGTTTGTAAACTGTATCAGAAACTTTACTGAACCTTTTGTAAGGAATGCTTACAAAATTGATATTTAACGTCAATCACATTAGATTTGGTGCTTACTGAAAATCGGTGACAAGATACCGAGATACGAAGAAAATTGTTAACAAAATTTTTTTTTCAATTTAACACGCTACGGTTCTTGACGGTTTCTTGAAATGTTTACACGTTGAGGAAGTTGGGAAGAGTTTCTTTATTTATGTTTTGTATTCATAAATTTTGAGAACATTTATTTTCTTACAGTGAAGAGATATTTTATGTTCGTTTTAGATGCAACTGTAGTGGTACAAGTTATATGCGACAAATTTCTAATACAAAATATCTCCACGGCAAAGCCTTGATTATGTAACTAGCACAGACAAGCAGTAAAAGGAGCTGTGAAAAGAATTTTACCTGGTGGTTTAGATGCAAGTCTTATAAGACATTTTTATCGCTGCGTTGCCTGGGTTACCCATAAAAACTACACCACAACGTAAGTGTACAATAAGTATAATGCTCATGTTTCGCGGCAAAATATTTCTGCTTATTTTTCTTATATTTCATGTTGCATTATGTCTACTGAAAACTTGCACATTATTGTTTTTCACAATGAAACGTCACCGGAATTTCGTTCTAGAGTTCAAGGTTCAGATTTTATTCAAAGTTCATTTATGAATTAACCGTGAATAAATGAAATGTTGGTAAATTAGCGAACTTGGATTTAATATATAAACGACTATTCACTGGCACATGTTACATTGTATGAAACATCGCGTTAGCTTAATGAACTCATAACGCCTGATTTACTATCGGGCTTTCGCCTACATTAGCGTTCGTTAGAAATGAAACTGTACTTAGCTTCATGTTTACCAAATTTACTGAAGCGTAGCAAAATGTACCGAAACTGGAATTTAAGGACAATGTGGTCTAAACAGACGAATACTCGAAAATATGGGAACAGTGAAGTTGAAGTAGATATTTCTCTAAGCGTTTCGTCAAATCGTTACTAGAGGAGACTGCCAAAGAGTAGGACTCCCTGTTAGCTTTTGTTTTCTGATGCGCGTATTTTATTAAACATATTCACGAACTGCTGATATGGCTTGCATATAATTAATTTACCTTCCTGCACTAAGCAAGAGTTCTATTATGCCGGAAAAACATCGCCCTGTATAAATAAGTTGAGTTGAAATTATTCGAAGTAGTATTGAATATAATGAATAAGATTATTAAAGTTGCCATATTAGTTTAAGAACCCACTGGAACAAATTGAAATAAAACGTATTATACCGACTAATAACAACGTTGAAAATAATTGCTTTCTTCACCAGAACGCACTGAGCGCAGATGAATTAACGAAAACGAAATTGCTTCAGAGAGTTGTACAAACGCGTTCGTGCCGTAAAATTTAATTTTACCGTGTTTAGTGAAAACCTCAGCGTGTGAGTCGTCTACTAATTTACTTTTCGTGACAGCTAATTCCACGGCTCCGTTCAAGTTTGCCAAACGTGAAGCTCATTAAACTAACTATTCAGAAAAATATCGTTGAGAATAAGAGAGTGATAATTATTTTGGCAAAAAATTTTTTTTGTAAATACCTAGTAACAGAAAAGAAATAATGCAAACTCAATTACACATAGTTCATACTTCTGAGTACTCTCGGTAATAAAGTTTTAATCATTTATATAAATTATTTCATATGCTTTTGTAGGTTTCTGTATTTATATCAACGTCTAATGTACTAATAGATGTGTAGTAACGAAAACATTTTGAAGTAACATTTAGCTAATATTAACCGATAGAGTTATGGGCATTTCTAAATATAACCTTTATGAGTAAAAAATAAATAGCATTAAAAGGGTTAAGAGTAACGGAACATACGGCACATCAGAAAATTGTTTAGATCTTATAAACTTTAAGAAACGATTGCAATATTTATAATAATCCATGTACTTGGCAGTTAACATGGTAACAGAAGTAGGAAACGGAACATTTGATAGAAGGACTATACTAAAAGATAAATAGGAAAGACGAACTTCAACCTGTAATTCTCTGAAGACAATATTGGAATGCCTCACAACAATCAAAGCATAATTCTCAGCCACTATGTTTAAAAGGTGGAAAAACGAAGGAATCGTTACGGTAACTCCCCATTAATGATATTACCAGATTAACACGAATTTCTTATCTGTGGCTGTTTGTCAAAGTGGAAGCAAACGAATTGTGGAATTAGCAAGACGTGTTTACATGCTGTGTTTTGAATAATTTGACGTATAAATAAATAATGTACCAACTTTTCATTGATGGAAACATAAAAGTAATTAAAAGATTATTGTCTTTTATTTCTAATACAGTGTTATCAATATCCTTATGGTATTTTATTGTTTGAAACTCTGACTCGCTAATAACAACATTCAATACCTTTTTTATACTCTTCATGTTGTTAATGGATAATTTCGAGGATAACATTGTCATAGGCGATTTGGGATCGTATAGAAATGTCCTTAACTATATTGAGACTATTTCACAACATTGGGATCAATGGTTTATAGCCAGAACCAAGAATAAAAAATGTAAAGTAAAAACGGTAAGTGTAACAGGAAAGGACTTTAGTAATAACATTAATAACCACTACAATGACTTAAACGCCACTAACTAGCTTATAGTGACGTAAATTTCCAAGTCACACTGTGAACGTGCCTTAAGACGCACCTTTGCATTAAACGTAGCTGTTTCTAGTAATCTTGATCAAATCTTAACGACATCAGTCACGGTAGCAACAACTCGAAAATAAAGTTACTTTCAGAACCACAATGTGTTATTTTGTAATTTTAAAAGGTTGTTTCATAGTTCCCGGTTCTTGGATAATGAGACTATGTTGAACACATAATTGCACATTGGAATTCTATGGAATTTCGTTCTACCATTCCGCTGGTCGGCAAATCATTTGCGGATTGGAAATAGCTCTTTTATTTAATAAACGCCTAAGTATGTATCATGGGTTGGCAAACATTAAAACAGTATTATTTTAAATTCTGTTAGTAGGTACTATTTAGTGTTCACTATATTCATAATTATGTAGAGACTCGTATCTACTGCTGAAGACATTATACCCGTGAACCATCCACCAGAGCTTTTAAAACGCAGCATATTTATATAAATAAGGTGTTAGTGGTTAATGGTAGTACTATTGTATAAATTTTTTCTCCTGAATTGTTCTCTATTTTCAATGTACCTCTACCTTCATGAGTAAGTGTTATAGTGAGAATGCTTAATAATTTTGAAGCTAAAACGATATTTTGGAAACCTTTTTAAAAGTGTACAATATTGGTTACTCTTGCATGTCCAAGCGTAATATGGCATTAAGTACAACTCTGCAGGTGGCATATGTTTTCTTTTTGAAAATACGCTAGCCATATTATGTTTTAGTACCATTTTTTGATGAATGATAATGTAAATACGGACAAGTATGAAATGAATACCTGTTTAATCTTTTTTACAAACTATTGTGAGCGACGAGTAATAGGATACTGGCATGTTCTAT
>DWGJ01003221.1:0-13844 GCA_018246895.1 Aspitha aspitha aspitha | reverse complement strand
TGGTTGTCAATGTCAAACAAAAAGTCCAAAGAAATGTCAAAGAATTATTTTTTATTATGGTCGAATTTCGACCAGCATGCGACCACTAGTAACATAATAATTAAGTATTATATATATTTTGGTTCTTATGTGTAGACCTAGTACTGAACATAGCATCTTTAAATTTAGTAAAAACATTATTTATATAACGAAAGCGAACGGCAATTAAGGAATTTTGGAAATACGACACATGAGAGGATGAAATAGGGGTAGAAAAATTATATGAAAATTCGGTTGTTAGACATCGGAAATTTTAGATTTCAACTTATATAAATCTGTCATACATTTTATGCAACAATTATTTCGTTTTTATTTTTCCATTATCTCTTTTATATCCAATTAGGTTTTATAGAAAATTTAACGATTAAATCAAAACAATATAATAAGATTTGAATCATTGTACTCATTACCTGATTGTAAAGCGAGTTGGAACACAAAACCCTTTCCGTTCAAAGTTTAACCTCAATTCGGTTTTTCCTCGTCGGTTAATTAATATCGTATCGCATTGCGGTTAAGCAATAAACAAGTGCTTCATGGAAATGAATAGGACGTACATAATTAAATATCGAATGAAAATGAGTCTTCCAGTTATATGCAAAGTTAAATAGCATTGCGGAAACCCGTAGTGATAACAATTAGCCCATTTTTCTTCCCGCTAGTGAGAAAATGTAAAATAATCTCGTATCAAAAACCGGTAATGAAAAGTGAATTTTCTTCTTTGTTAATAACTAGAAATGGCAAATTGTTAAGCAAAGCTTGATTGTATAATAGAGTATGTATACAATTGTTAAAACAATTTGTGTTCCGATCTGAAATATACTTAAATACGTGAATTGGAATCAAATTAATATAAAACGGGCTAAAGACACAGATAATTTGTCACATTCCATCAGGTATTTGCGTCATAATGGCGTTATTATATCACATGTTACACAGCAGTATTCAGATAGTGTGAATAATGACGTCACTACTCCCACTTTGCTAGTTTGTTATAGAACATTATAAATATAGCGCAATTTGTGAATGTTTCATTTTAATATTTAATTTGATAGAACATTATGTGTAGTAAACTTGAGAGAATACAATTGCCACATCTGTTCCTGCTGCTAAACAGCACTATTTCAATTGTTTCATTAGTTCCAATGTTTAATACGGCTCTCAAAAGTGAACAGCATTAATGTTTTGAGAACTTTAAACGCTTTCAATTTTTTTTTATTAGAATAGAGTAGGAAACGAGCAGGCAGCAGTCCCAAGTGGCCGCTGCCGCCCATGGACATCTGTAACCGACTCCTAACAGGACTGGAGCTGACTGTTAGTGTGAATTCAGTTAGTATAGGTTTTAATAAGAATTAGTAGGTGAGTTTTCTTTAGTAACATGATTTAATTAACGTACCCTGTTTTAAATCTCCATTCTTTGGAGTGTTAAACTGCAATTTCAATCAATAAACTACGGATAACCGGTAACAGTGTGAAAATGCCCTAACGCTACAAGCAACATAATGCGTAGTATCTCCACTAGTATCTACGCGTATGAGTCAGTATTACGCAACAAGTCAGAGAACGACCGACCTTCACTCGCGTGTCTTGTGTATTTTCGGCTATTTCATCCAAACAACTATATGTGTACATAATTAAAATTAGATCGCGGGTTCGATTCCCATACAAGACAAACATTTGTGCAAGGAGTACATTGTCTTTGTTTGTGTCGAATAGAAATACAATTATAATATAAAAATCGCATTAAAAACAAGTACAAAAAGTTGCAGATTATTATTTTTTTCGTTCATTTCCAACAGTATTGCGGTTGCATGCCAGCTCAAATGGTGCTTGGTAAAGGTGATTGCACACTTGCCTACAAAGCGCCCATTCACATATCAAAAACAACAACCACCTTTACAGATTACCTTGTATCTGTTATACATATATTTGCTCTTGACAAAAAAACGCCAGTTTACTACTTCCATAACATGAAAGTAACACTTATGTTATGTACAATAGCATTCTATTAAAATAAATAAAAATAAATAACTGGGGACAATTCCACACACGGCTGTCTGATCGCAAATTAGGCAATTTAATGTCTGTGTTATGGTGACCGGACAGCTGATAAACACATATCTACATACGATATAGTACTTATATAGATATTTTTATTACGCCCAGACACAGAACAAAGAAATGTGCTCATCACACAAATGTTTGTCCTGGGTGGAAATCGAACCCACGACCTCGGGTTTTGCAGTCAGGGTCTTCAGTCGAATTACTGAAGACTGATCACCACTAGATTTCTAAATAATTTTATTATCATGACTTGATTACAGGTATGCAAGTGAATGAATGCACAAGTCTTACGAGCCACTCCCATACGAACCGTATATTTAATCTCGGATTGCATTATAACTCAGCATGTCAAAAATCGATGAGTCATGCATTCAAATGTCTGTTCCCGTGTACTATTTGTATTATCTTTTACAACCTAATATGATGTCATAGTTCATAGGCACGCCATCAAACGTTAACGTTTCGCAACTTGACGGACATTACTAAAGACGGATCGAATAGATCTCGTCCCTGCAGAGTAGATTCGTTCTGTTGCAGGCGAGATATTTAATAAACAATAGAACATTTTTTTAAGTTCTTTCGATTACGCAACAGTACGGCGAGAAGACGGCAACCGACAGAGAGCCGAGGGGAGGGGATGAACAGGTGTGCAGCGCACGCGCATACTCATGGGAGCCGCGCGAAGGCCATCAGAACGCGCCTTCTCTACTGTCGCAAGTAACCGTGAGCCGCGTTGAACCTCATATTGTCATCAGTTTCATCAAGGTTCCTATAATAAATTATCTGTAGCATACATGATTTTACTTGCGGTACTAGTTGTAGTATAAAAAATCCCTGCCAATTTCAAAGTCTAAAATATTTTTGTAATGCATTGGAAATTTGCCATCTGTATTTCAGTAAGAATTATTAATAAAACTCACCTCCTTGAGACCGTCGAGTCGTCCGAGAGACTTGGATTGTCGCAGTGGTAAAAAAGCTTTGAGGGCATCGATGCGCGAAGTTCGTTCTGGTTCGGCGTAGTTAGCGGCGGTGAGATCCGCACAAGATAAGCGAGCCTTGCGTCGCTTGTCGAGTAACTGTTTGGCAGTTCGCGACCGTCGCTGCACCGGGACGACTTCTTCTTCGGGCTCGCTGCAAACTTCGCGCGCCGCATGCACCGTGTGTCGTCTCCGTGACACAGGCGGTGATGTAAGCCGCGACACCAACGATTCAAACATCGCACTAGCCGCTGTAGTACTCAGAAGACCGGTAGCGAACCAAGATCACTTCACCCTCACTCACACCCATATTGCGCCGTAACTCGATTTATTTGCAGAATCGTAGGATGCCTATAACCAAACAATTTTTGTGACGACCCCGACACGAATCGATCTCGGAGTGGCGAGTTTCAAGGTCTCGAAATTGTCATTGTAAGAGTTGATTTTATGATATTAATTTTCTGTCCACACATTTTATGCTAAAGAGCGTTGACCTCAAAACATTGCTACGATGTCATTGAATTGGTTCTGTCGTGAGCACATTCGAAATGGTTTCATTCAGGATCCATTCACATAAAGTACGCACCGTAACGAAATATACGCAATTCCGGAAACGCCAAACGCGACTATATAAAACAAGAGATCGTTTATCCATGGGCACGAATCGTGTAACAATTGCCGAAATGGCAGTAGGTACAAAAAGGTGTCGAAAGTGTCGAGATGCTCTTTTTCACACGTTATATGAATGAAACTACTGTATAGATTCGTTAACCTGGTTACCGCGTTTTGTAATTAAGAAATACCAAGCCCGGGTCCTAGTGGCAGCGAAGCTCTGGTAGCTGGAAAGTGTGCCGTTGTCACCGTAGGTATATACCAAAACATTGGTGCGGCAATTTGGCACACGCTTCTCGTATCTCATCGAAATAGCGACGAAGGTCAATAACAGATAGAAGCTTATTTTGAATTTGTCTGCTGGTGTATGCCAGTTTGCCAGCTCATATTGTCGAAAACGGGGTTGCAGATATAATATTATAGGTAATAATCTGTATTGTACCAATCTGTACTATACTACTTATATTAACCATATTGCGTACGGGAAAGTGTGAGTTAAAATATTAAAACTTAAAAAACATTTCAAAAAAAATTAAAAGTCGAATTTCTATCAGAGGACGACCATTACTTAATTATATGTAGGAATAATGATCCGTCACGACATAATATATTGATATTATTCTGAGACGAAAATATGTACATATGATAGTAAAGCACTGGTCGATATTATCAATGTTGTTCAATTTTAAACATTGTCTCAGTTAATTCGTCAAGAAAAATATGTAGAAAATGCGATTCATTACACACAATTCATTTTCCTAAACAATCTGTACACTACAGATACCAAGCGCTTGTGAAATTATACAATATGTGTTGTAAACGTTTACTACAACTGTAATTTAGATACATTATACTTTTTATGCTACATCAGGTGTGCACGTAATGCCCACTTCTTTCGAAATATTCATGTTGCCCTACATTCGGTCTACTCCAGCAATTTAAACAATAACAAAGTGTAGTGAGAAGATGGATATTCAACAGGAGCAGAATTTGCAAAATAAATCAAATGAAATGTACGAATTGTTTATTAAAAGGTTAGTGCAAACATAATTCACGATTTATAAACAAAAGTCGATTAAAATATTGTAATTCGTTTTTGAGACTAGAAATACCATATGTACGAAAAACATTATTAATTTTACGAGGTTCCTTTCTCATTCGGAAGTTTCAACCTGCATTACGCGTTTAAATAAAGAAATATTGAATGATTTGCAGCTGTGTCAAGAAGATATGTCACGCATGCAAATATAATAGGATACATTTACTAACATAATTTTGTTATTGTTTTCGGTTTTCGGTACTTACGAAAAGAAAATGGGTAACTATCTAGCTTATGCGTTATCTTGTTATTACTTAAGCAATTTTATTGCATACCCGTATATTTGTCTTCAAATATGATTAATATAACTAATCAAATATTTAGGTAATTAGAGTCCATTCAAAATTTATATCGACATAACCTATCTTATATTTATTTAAAAAAGGTGGCTAATGCTTATGATGTCGCTAATATGATAAATATCCGCGGGTAAATAGCTATAGCTATATTTTAGTATTTTAGTGGCAACGCAAGACGATCAGGTCGCCTCGGGTCCGGCCGAGGGCTGCCCGCTTCGGGCGGTGGCTATCGTTTGTGGAGCATGGCTCAGCTAATAAAACGGTTAGTCCTAAGCTACTCGACGACGTTGACGCAAACCGGTACGCGGACCGGTCCCGCATCCCCCGCGCGACCGCCTCCTCGGACTCTTCTAAAATACACGCATCCACATCACCTTATCAAGAGAGCCATTGCGGCTAAGCTTGTTGTCTGCCTGCTCTCCTATTTCAAACACCGCACGGCCCGACGTGGCTCGTATCAGATTCAGCGTTGGGAGCGGACTCCGACTAAACTGGCCACATAATATCCGAGCGATGATCCGACTAACCGCAACTTAGATTAAACGCAATCTCGTGCACCGAGAAGCATCGCGTTTCAAGGGTACGACGTATGCGTCGATAGACGTGTTAATTTTAACAATATTTCACCAATGTTTGTAAACTGCGTTACTGTGATGCAACCGTAACTAATGTAGCGAATATTCAGGCGCGAGGACGGAGAAGAAATCTAATGTACCGTGAAAACAATTGGCGAAAGTCTGGTATAACAAGTTAACCAATAGCCGAGAGCACTGACAAAGGCGCAGATTAGAAAGTGTGTTGTGTTGTATATCAGAGCCCGTGATACGGGACAGGCACACGCTCTGATTGGCGCCCTATCTGAAAATCTGTCGCAGTCGGCGCACGCGCACCATCAACGCCTACACTATACGCCTTTTACGTGATATAAGGAACCTCCGTTCCGACCATATGCAAAAACCTATCGAGTGATCAAAACACTTTTTTCGTATTCAGTCATAAAATTTTATGATCTCCATAACAAAATAGCTTTTTAATGAAAGCGATGGAATGCAATAATTGGTTCCATATTTTGTAACTATCGAGCTAATAGTAAAGCAACAGATATCAAAATTACTCAAGAGAATGCATACATTATACACGCATCAGTTATTATCGTACATTTGTCACTATCAAAAATTGTAAATAAATAATGAAACATATGTCTGAGTAAATGTGACAATAAATAATACGTTAATATCGTAGTTTTTCATCACCGCTTTTATATATGTAATTTATTTTAAGGCTGCATGTTATTTTCTCACGCTGAAACGTAGTGGATTTCCAAATCGCGTTAATCATCCGATAAGTAAGTTGCATAAGTGCATTGGAAATGGTTAAATACGGAAACAGAGATTAGGAGGTCAGGCGGTGACCTTGGGCTGTAAGTGGGTCGGTCGTGAGATGGGCTATCGGGTGGCAGACGTCACGTTCCAACCCACCAGGCATGCCCGCTTCGTCTCGCTACCTCGCTAGTCGCCATCTCCGATTTTCCGATGCTGGATATAATAAGGATTAGCATAAGAGTATATTAATTTTCTCCCCAATGTATAAACCAAATACCTAGGTTTAAGTGAGTAATTACACGTTTTATATATTGCACGTGTTCCTCTCACTGGTCAGGTCAGTAGGTATTTGAATCAATTCGCATCCTTCGGGCTCATATATGTGAATTCTCTTTGCTGTCCGAGAGGTTGTATAGTTGAATTACCAAATATGTCCATGATAATACCATAACAAGGGAAATCTTAGTGATACCTTTTACGTATTTATTATTACATCCTTTCAAATGGGATTTCATTATGAAGAATAGTTTCAATGATAATCAACCAGCGCAGTTGAATTTTATTATCGTGGGTTATTTTCGTATCAAAGTACCAATTCCAACCTAAGTTGTGGGGCTCTGTTATAAACTATAAGCATTGTGCCATTCTGAGAACGTTGTAGGCTTTAAGTGTCAAATAAATCGTGCATAATGAATAAAAATGGAACAAAATATAATGTCCAACTCATGCATGCTAAGCATTTACTATTTATTTATCCATGTTGCTAGTAGAATAAATCAATTTAATTCGTATTAAACAATATTTAGGAAACTTAAACGATATTTTCATAGTACAGAGCAATTATAATTAAAAAAATTCGTCACTGTACTGAAATTGCGTTATATCTAAATCTAAATCACAGCTATATAATAAACAATTTCTTTAATAGACTATGAATAGCTCTGTTACAACACATTAGAGCTAACATTACAGCAACGACAGAAAAAGACTACGGAAGACAGTGTTTCATTGTTGTTTGACTGAAAACGTTTCTTGTTTATAGATATTTTTATTGTTACGTTTATTACAGTCTACTGGATGGACCAAGCCAAATGGACCATAAAATGAGGCCATAATGCATTTGCACAAGACTATTTTTGAGATTTCACAGCTATCCTCGTGCATAGAATTACTCGGGTATTTTAACATTTTAGATTCGAAATATCTGTTTATTAGCAGGGTACTTTACATACACAGAAACAATTCTGTATCTCTTAGGTTTAGTCTAATTAGTGGCCAACCTTGATCACGGATAATCACAATAATAGTTTAGTTTAATTATTAATAACATTAACAGTAATGTTAAAAGCAGGCTCGCGTTTTTTTATTTCGTTTATTGTAAAAAAGAAATTAGTTTATTACTGGAAAAAGGGTAAAAAATCTGATGTACTCGTGTCGAATGAACGACTGACTTGGCAGGTTTTTTCCAAAAGGCGCACACCGGAATTAAAAGTATGACAAAATAATCTACCACTGAGCACGGAATCGTTTACTACAGTGATGAGACGTGAGTGAAAGCCGGGGTTCAGCGTTTATCTTATTTTGTATTAAAATATTTGAGACTAACACAGCGAAAGAACCCGCGTCGCTCAATACATTAGCACACCTACATGGCACACATATTTTTAAAATAACCACAACACTAGTACGTAGTGGTTATTTCTATGTTATGTATAACTTCCATTTATTTCCTTTGTAATGTAGTTAATTATAAACATAGCTATTCCATAATTTTGTCATATATAACTGTTGATATGGTTTTTAAAAAACTTAAAACATGGATGCAGTAAAACGTTTCCATACATTCTGCTTAAATAACTATTTACTTAAACTTCACTATTATTACTGAGTTTTTGTGTGTGATTGTAAGCAAACATTTTTATGTATAAATGAAGGCTGTTTAACGCCAACGTAAATAGAATTTTGGACAGGTTTTGAAGTGTGTTTATAGTACACCGCTTCAGTTATATAAACATGTTGTTCAATCTGCAGAGGCAAACTTATGAGAATTGTGTCAATGAGTAGCCTGAAGCCGGAGTCTCCTCGATGTTCTTCAAAATGTTTTGAAGGGCAAGGACCGTTAGATCCTACACATAGGCTTATACAAGCAATGGCGTGACAGAATTATTTAAATGTTTCTAACTGTAGCTCACATGCTGGGAGCGGTCTAACCCGGTCGTATACATACGCGTACGTTCCGAAGATAGCGACTCACATCTTACGTATACATTTATAGACGTGCCTGGAGTTAATTCGGCACACTAATAGCAAAAACCTTAATTCAAGTTTATTGCAAGTTCATAAAAGCTAGTTTATCATCGCCCGAACGTACCAATGATAAAGAAATATCTCGGTGGCCGTTACCTGTCGCTTGTCTTTCGAAAAGAAATATAATTTTATGTCTTCTTTCAGACGGCAATAAAAATTCTTTCAATCCGCTCGTAAGCTGCATTCTAAAACCAACTAAAAGTTGTTAATCCGTTGGAAGTTACCAAAGCATCGTAAACAATGTGCTCGACCCTTTTTGGGAATCGGTAAGTGACGCGCTCAATGTTTAATATACCTATTCACATGTTATACTGATTTCTAAACAAGAGATAGTAGATCTATTACAAAGTTACGAGTTACGAAACGGAACGTTCGTCGTAAATGATAAAATCGGTCGAACAATATTTATTCTATGATAAGTAGTGAGAGACGCGTGAAATTTGATAATTACTTAGAGCAATTATCTTATCTCGCACCATTAACTCTGCCCACTTACGCCGCGTAGAGCATTTAGGTCAATTTTTTAACTGCTTTTGTTGAAATCCTTAATGCTAGTAAATTATTGGGAAAAATCTACGACGGTAGAATTTATATTTAAAACATACATTAATAATGAAAACAATGTAAATCAAATTGAAAAGCATTTTTGAGTGCTACGAGAAATAAACAACTCATTTGTATGCGTGTTTCCGAAGTTTCCATCAATATTAAGTTTTTTATAAAAGTTCGACGATAGAAAAGACAAACAAAGTTTTCAGCTCAAGATGAAAGGAAAACATTTTTTAGCGAAATTCATACCTACTCATAACGCTAGATATACTATATAAATAGAATGAGTATTAACATGCATCTTTTACATAGTCGTAGTATACAGCTTTAAATTTTTTTGTGCTAACAACAGTTCTGACTTAAAAAAAAGCATCACGAGGTGTTTTAATCTGTTTTTCCTCATTTAATATTATACAAGGAATAATTAATTGCAATAAAAATTCGGCAAATTGTATAGTGTTAGGGTTTCGATAATTATTATTTGATTATTGCTTACACAGGCGCTTAATTTTTAACCTTCTTACTAATTAGGGAAACCACTTAGGTCAATGACAATCAATCATGTTGTGCAAAAAACTTGATTACAGAAGCTTGTCAACAATGTTGATTGGAATAAAAAACTCTCCCGATTAAGTCACCATCAGAGCGCTCTGATTTTTGATGGAGGTCACATGTATTGTTTTAGTATCATAAAAGAGTTTCACTTGTTCTGTTGCAAATCGCCATTATATAGTAGAAGCTGTGTTTGAGCTGTGGCTGAATAGAGAGTAACAATTATTTTATAATTTAAAAATAATTAAGGGTAGCTAATACATCTTCAAGCACTACATGTCAAGTATAATTGGACAAGTTGCAAATTCACAATAATTCGCGAACCCCTAGCTCTCTCATCGATATCAACAGAATAGGATACAATTTGCTTCTAATCAATTTCACTAAACTTTAACATCGACATATGTATATATTACAATATAATAACAAGATAAGTTAATGTAATTCAGGGCTTTACATATTCTGTGCAATTATAGCTACTTACAGAAAAGTATACAACATGTGTTACATGCAATATATAAGGCAGTAGCAATCGAAACCTTTGTGCAGATAAAACATGTTACGTGCATGCCACACAATCCAAAACAATCGTTTTTGGAATGTTTGTCTGATTGTATGTTTGCTCATCAAACTAATAATAATAGAAAATTACTGTTTACATATTATTTGGTTCGACACTAATTTTTTAATTTTTTTACGGTGGGGAAATCTTTCTCCCACGAGAACGTCAGCGAAGTCGCAGTTAAAAACTAGTTTGCAAATGTATCGTCTTAATTAAGCCACGAGTCCGATTGTTAGCAGTGGATCGTAAGTCACGAAGGAATTACAATCACATATGGTAAAGAGTTCTGCCAATCGTGGTATTACTAATCGCTACTAATTCGCTATATAAATGTGAAAAAAGTTTATAATCTATCGAAAGTTAAGACACTAGTATTATGGAACTACTGTTATAGATTTTATTTATGGATACTAAATAATCCTTTTAAAGTTTCGCTTTATTTCTAAAAAATTGCAACGAATTGACATAATTCATACGGACCCTAACAAAATAATGTTACAAGATATTTAGCAACATTGTTTTAGCATGACCGAGATGAACACATTATGAATTAAGCAGTGCATTATAATTTGATGTGCTCTTAAAAGGGTAAAGGGTAATTTGGTATGATATCGTTATTAGGTAACATTATTATTCAGGTGACTGTTTATAAGTTTACAGTATACTACCTTACAGGTGTAATTGCGGATAAATATTGTGTTCCTTTTTCACTATTGGAATCAATTCAATGTAAGAAGCTAGCCTTAATTTAACTATTATATTTCATTAAAAATACTTTCCATTTTGTACGCATAGAATGCATGTTGCGTAAAAATAGGCAGGTATGCTGTTACGCAGCACTCGATAGCTCCTCCGAAAATCATCATACTTCAGTATTTTACTTAAACAACTTTTACACTCTTAAATATAAACTATTACATATATAGACGTGAGTAATTGCTTTAATACAAATTGCTTTACTATGTAGACAGTACAATTTCCACGGATATGTTTCCAGTCATCGTCTTTATAATATACTTGTATTTCTTATTTATCGTTTCATAACGATATATGATATCAATGAATTTTGTTGGTTATATAAAGTCCTGTCTTATTGATTGTCGTACTCTTTTAGATGTATTTATGTGCTTCGACAAACGTCAGTGCATGAGACGTGAAGTGACTAGCACGTGGACTCATGAAACCTTACTACAGTAACCCTATTTAAGTATTTACTGCCACACTTACATACGCCCTATATTTGCAACCTGCAACTACGTAACATTTCGGATTGATAAGTTCACCACCCGCACTCTTCCATTCGAGACATTGATAAATGAGAAACCGAATGACTTTCAGGCGAAGGCCAATTATCTACCCGCAAAATAACTTTTGTCTTGTAATGATTGATTAGTTTCATAGTGCACGTAATATGATTTACATAATCTCTGACGCTGTGTGTTAAAGCTAAAATAATTACGCACATTACGCTGTCGTCTAATTATGTAATGCCTATAATCCCTGTAATAATGGTTGGCTTCTGTCTGGATTATAACGTGTACTATACAACTTTTCACATTTGGACGTAGTTATCACTATAATATGGTAGGGACACTACAGCCGTGTCAAAGACTTCGAACGAGACTTACTTCATACTCATTAATAGTTCTGCTGTTACTATTTTATGTTTTTAATTTTCGGAGTATCGAAAAAACTACACATAATAAGGTATGATTATATAAAAATTTTGAACGTAAAAACTTCTGTTCATAAACCGATATATTTGCTATAAGAACACAAGCAGCGTTGCAGAATTTTAGCCAAGTAGTTGCTTCATGAATCCATTGATTTTCAAACAATAATGATCAGTAATAGCTGTATAGTAACAAAACGAACATGTGAATGGCCAGGAGCACTAGCATCTTCGTACTTATTACGGACTAGAGAGAGTGTTAGCTTCAGTCGTGATGTTTTACTACGATAAGGCGTCTTCAATACCCAACGAAAGTGAATCGAAGAATGGGCTGTAACAAGTGTCAAGTCGGTAATGGGGTTATAAGCAGATCATCCGGCACGTATCGGATCCGTCAGGAGGCTGGAAGTAGAAAGCGTCGCTAGAACGGGCCCTGCGAGCCATTCCGGATGTTTATGCCCATAATGGTAATGAGAATAAGATTTACTATCAACAACGTTCGGTTTCCTGTCGTCTTCGACTTCGCCTATTTCATTGAAAAAATGTGACCGATATCGCTCATGAACGGCACACGACCACAGTTATACAAAATGTAGTTTAATTTAAACATTTCCAAAACCCACAGACATATAAACAAAATACACAAGTGCCATAGATTTTGATTGTATTTGCTGTCATATTCGTTTTTACAAAAATTTGAAACTGATACCTATTTGTAAAGAATATTACGAGGCTTCTAATAATATTTTATATTTACGCGAATGAGATTAACATTATAAGTATAAAGCAAACTACTGTTGGTAAGTTAACAAGCTCTGTCGAAATACATATATTAACCTTTTACCTTTTGTACCGGTTTCATCTCAAACTTAGTCAGGAATTGCATACACGATTAACTTTTTATGTTATTGCTAAGGCACGTAGAAACTGCAGGTATTTTGAAGGTAGGGTTTTATTTTGTATGGGTTTCTATACGTCCCTATTTCGTATACGTAACTTCCAACAAACAAATCAATTAATAATAAACGTTTTTTAAGTTTATGACGAATTCTTAAAAGCAGTTTACTGTAGATGCGATTATTTATATAGAAATACATTATGCATGTACGAATTCTGTTGAAAAACTGGTTTTTATATTGTGCTCATCCTTACTGTGCGGAACAAATATGGCAACATATTTTAGTACATCTTTTAATTGTAATGTATTTTTGTTAAATTACTCTTAAATAATATAAAAATACATGAAATAACGGATACCGCAAGACGTGGACAATTGAGGCCATAGAGACTCGCCACCCGTCGAGAAACCACAAATAATATTATTACTGTATAAAGTATTAAGTTGCTTTTTACCGTGGGTTACAGATCATAGACGAATTTTAAAGAGTGATTTGTCAATCTCATCAAGAGTTATTTTCCAAGTCCGATGAAATAGTCACTCACACACGACCAACGGCTTTACAGCTCGATGCGATCGTTGCACGCAATACAAAACAAAAAATAACACGGTTCCAGCACTGAGTCAAACTCCATGTGACATCGAGTTCTCTTAGAATATTTCACACACCACAATAAACAGTCAATATTTAAAAGAATCACTCAAGAATGAACCATAAGTTATTTTCGACGCGGAATAGTTTGTTGACAGATAGCTTGTGCAGACAAACATGCGAGATGTACTCGCCGCGCTCGCGCACACAGCGGTGTGAAGTCGGCCGCAGTCAGAAATACGCTCGGCAATCTTCGAACATAATCGGATTCATTCGTTCGGAATGCGCGGCACGCAAGCTCAA
>DWGJ01003220.1:0-13845 GCA_018246895.1 Aspitha aspitha aspitha | reverse complement strand
CGCAACGGATTTTGATGTGGTTTTTTTAATGGATAGAGTGATTGAAGAGGAAGGTTTATATGTAAAATAACATCCATTAACGTGGAGAAATACTGTTTTATACCCGTGCGAAGCCGGGGCGGGCCGCTAGTAAAATAATATGTATAATGAAGGTTACTTGCGTCGAATTAACTATAACGCTCGATGTAAGCTGTCCACAAAAAACAAAACGTCCTACGCATGTCGTTTAATAATGTGTCTAACTATACATATATGTATGTATTAAGATAATAAATGGTCAAGGCACATTGTTAATGTTGAATACTACACGACAGTTAAACTTCATAGTTATAGCAAATAAAAAAAAATCATTTCATTTTATCTTATATCTTATACTAGCTGTTCCTCGCGATGTTACCCGCGTAAACCCCGAACCCGTGGGAATTTCGGGATGAAATGTAGCCTATATGTTGCCTACAACCGCTTGTATCTTCCAGCAAATTCCCATTCAAAATGGTTTACACTTTCCAGAGATTAGCCGGGACAAATAAAAAGACAGACGTACATAAATTTAAAAAGAGCTTGTTTGTGCTAGAACACAAACATGTGCGGAGTGAACATTGGATTGTAAAAAAGGAAGTACCTACATGCAGCTCATTCGTTTCTTGCTTTACTTGATAATATCTCGAGCCAAGGTTGCATAAATAAAACAATTCACTATAAATTTTCTATTATGTACCATCGACCCATTGTCCGTCCCGTTCCATATCTATACGGAAGTTGGACGCAAGATGCCGCTGTACCAAATTGATCTCTTTAAATCTATTACCAGACAATTTTACATATTATGGTAAAACAAAAAGAAGTAATAGCAAATCCATTAAAATTGCCACGATCGCACGATAGTCGACAACAACATAATTACGAGTAGACGGGAAGTACCTAATCGGGATTCGCCGACTGCTGGAACTCGAGTACCCTTTAAAGTGATCCACCGCTACCGACGAGTATCTCGACGGTGAAGCAATTAATTACTGAAACAAATCGTGTTTCTGTCTAAATGTTGTAATTAAAGTTTAATCTGAGAATCTACTTAAAAGCTTAAAACTAGCAAATTGTCTGTCATCAACTTTGAATAGGACCGCTGCGAATTACAATCATATTAACATACATATATTAATCGGATGAATGCCATAAGCCTGCAGTCCTGTTACTGATTAACAAACTAAATGTTATTATCAGGTTCCAAGTGGTACCTAAATATGCTTACTGATACTAATAGTCCTCCGTACCACGACGCGATCGGTCCCAGATACAGGTGTCCATTTAACGCTGCTTGCCTGTTCGCTATCCTTTATACATCACAATACATATATTAAGCTGAATTTAAAGATTGTAGTGCGTTCTTTTCAGGGACAAAGATAAAGAAATTTCCACAGCAATTGTTGGCCGGGCGGTAACTACTTATTATAGGTAGGTACTGTTGAAGGAAGCAGACTTTAACTCATCATATAACTTGACAAGCTACAATGCACTTGACCTAGTTGAAAGTAATCCACTGATGTATCAGTGTTAATACGGTATAAAATTGTACTCTGTAATTTATATTAATTTATTAAAATTTAGATCAGTATTAGACCAATATAAATTAACGCCTTAAACTAAAAACACATGGAGTGACATAAAAATGACAAAGCCACGGAAACTTGTACACATATAAACATCAAGGCTGACGACATTGCATATTCCATGCATGCTCTAGACATTGGCGTCTCAACTCCCAACGCGCTTTTGCATCAAAAATAGCCACCGAAGACGCGCTAAACGCAAGTTTACCGAGCTCACCGGCCACGGCGGCTGTGCGCTTGCCTCTGGAAAATAATCGTAGATGGATACCTTGCCAATGATTTTCCCGCGGTCGTGTAATAACTTATTCGTTCAATTGTAATTAGAGGTTTATTGTGGTGCCATTGTTATGGTTCGCTATCGGGGACATCAGCGACCGCTGTCAACGAACTAGTCGTTCAAAGATCCACCATCTTTGGCAGCGGAAGTAGCGGCGGATGTCCCGGCAATGGGTGAGTGGAGTGGCATATGAATGCTTAACAACAATGCTCGAAGCCTTGTTCTCACATTTTCTATTCGTCCCGTGTCTCGCCGAAAGTTTGTTCAACCTTTAAGTTTTTGTCGAGATTTTTATTTATGCAGATAGCAGCTTCGTTGACGATCTGTTGCTGGTATATCTACTTACTCGTACATATAAGTTTCGTAATACAAGTTTGTATATCAAATTTTCTTTTGTTCACTGTTAAAGTACATAAGTACATGTCAAATTAATGTTACGTCGATAGACAGTTACGTCCAATACATTCAAGTAGGTAGGTCAATTATAATTAGAAATATTTTTGATTGAAATTACCATAAAAAAATAACAATGTGCTACTTATTCTCAAAAAAAAATCTGTAACAGATATTAAGCAGGTAGATAGGTACCGGTTCCTATATACACAATAAAATTGTAACTAACTGATGTCTGTCAAAAATAATGTACCTATGTCACTTATATGAGTTTTTAATAGTAATACATATTTTTATACCTAATAGATTAAAATGTAGTGTTTCCTAAGTTCTTAATTTAAGTATACATATTGTCTTTTCAGGTAGGACTGCCGTTTATCTATAAACTGTTTATCTTCACGTGAATTTACAAACAGTAGCGAAAACAATTTTATAGCGTCATAACGTATATACTATAGAGTAGAGGAGTTAAGAAATTTAAAAGTGGATGATATTTAAAAAATTATGAGGCTTACAATTCGTGGGCGATATTCGGTGTCCAATATTCGAAAATTTTCTGTCAATACGGAGGAACGATCTACTCTGTATTACATTAACCCAGTGTACATGTATGAGTGACATTGAACAGAAGGAGGTACTGTTAGGCGTGCGTGCCAAACACTTTGCGGTCCCGTTCCGTTAAACAATGCATCAATTAGAACTTTATTATTCTTTGTTTATACTGCTTGCTTAATTAAGAACAGCATCATCTAACTTGGTAATCATGCTGTTATTCATGACAACTTGCTCGGTAAACGTTGAAGCGTTGACACCATAATCTATATAGTTGAGAAATATTTTTTAACTACAAAGGGACTTCAGTTATGTTTATTATGTATAACATATATACATATTATGAATAGGAGAAATCGACATATCTCTGTTAATAACAAGAGACAAAACAAAAATCAGACCGAAAATAAAATCCTGTATTACACATAGTAGATAAAAAAGTGTTTTCGAATTATTTAACACATAAGTACCGACCTAATTAGCAAAAAAAGATAAATAGTAACCCAAATTGTCTAAAAAGATATGCAAAAGGTAATATTGAAGTAACGTAATAATGCGAACAATATTCGTAGAAACTTATAATTCGTAATTTATGTTCAATTAATTATCCAGGAACCTAATGATGATGATGACAAATGATGCGCAGGCACATAGTGCATTAAATCGTATTTGCATTGGTATGCTGCTCACGGGATTATTATTTTGTCATTATCCATACAATTTTGTTTGGTTGAGTCTTCTTGAGAAACAACAATCAATTAGAGTTAGGTATTTAGTGCAACCAGAGTGGTAATGATACTACACCTACATATAGTAACTGACAACATTATTTATATTTCTATAATCTGCTATATTTACACTCCTGAAGAGCTTCATGCTCTGTATAAAGTTTAGATTTTAATTATTAACGTCTCGTACGATGATGCAAAGCATATGTAGGAACTGTATATGCATCTGGTATTTCTCTGATATAGCAGAAAGTCGATGAACTTAATATTTATAATAAATAACTATTGAGGCTGTTGTAATTCGACTGATTTAGATAGCTCTGTGTTTAATGTAAACTAAGGATTTTGACATAGACATTATGGGCTCAGATTATGCATACAAATATTATAAATGCGAAAGAAACTCTGTATGTCTGTCTGTTACGATTTCACGACCGCTTGACCGATTGTGATGAAATTCGGTATGTGGATAGTTTGAAGCTTGGAAATGAATATAGGAATTTATCTATATTTGCCCTTACATCTTTATCCTATGGCGCGTATTTACAGGTTAATGAAACAGGAAAAGAAGTTTAGGAAAGAAAATAACAAAAGTTATAAATCCGGCATTAAAATGAACATGACAATATGAATTTTTTTTTTAGATATCGATTTAATTTCTTTATAATAACAATATTTTTGAAATACTACACAATTAAGTAGGTACCTACTTAATAGTCTTACTTACAGTCGGCGTGTAGTTACGTAGGAATACAAGTTAAATGAATTTTCATTTGATCAATTAGGTTACGGGTGAGTTTTGAGCAATGAGCGGGTTTTCAGCTCATTACCTGTGCCTGAGTCCACAAAGCACCTGAGTAAAGATTTATCGGATATCCTATTAGTATAATGAGCATCAAATTTGAAGACTGTTTTATGAAATTAACTATGTCATATTAGTCATGACCTAAGGACAAAGACAAAAGTAAGGTAGGTATAAATGAAATCTGAAGCTTTTCTCTCATTAAACATTAGATTTATCGAATAATACTTCATGGTACCTAATACTATATAAATATAAATAAATAAAAAAATATTATATAAAAATACCTATATATGTTTTGTTAGAACGAAGAATTTATTTCTATTGCAAATCTTTCATCTACTCATATATAATTCCCCTTTATTTGTTACTACCGGCAAGAAGGGTAAATATCATGTCTAATATAAAACTGAAAGCTTACAGATATTCAGAGACCGGTAAGTTGCTAAGTCTTGGTGTGTTTTTTACAGCAGTTACGAACACGACAAATAAAATTACCACTAAGTAGGTATGTAGCAAATAGCATATTTTTGTGGTAATTTTTGTATGTTGATTCAATACGGCTAACTGTACCTATTTAATTCCAAACAACACAAACAGTTAAGTAGTTAATCTCCAAGCATAGGACGAGACATCGCGGATGTGTAGCTAGTGAGCCCGTGTACAGTGAATTAATTCGACACAAGCGGAAGTAGCCAATTGTATCTAAGCCGCGACGCAACGCACCCGCGGGACATAATGTACCAGTATATCTTGCATGTTCATCCATAATAATCAACATGTTGAATGATCGGACTTTATAATGCAATGTATTACGATCCATGACTTCTATTTGTGTGAGACTCTTTATAGTAGATATTTTCACTAATATTTAATAGTTATCCCATATTGTCATGTTTATTCGAGAGTTAATATGAATGCGAATAGTTATATCGAATATTATTTTACCAAATGCAAATTTTCTAAGAAAAGATACAACGTACACCTCTTTTTCATGTTTCATATTATCCTACAAACAATGGATCTGTGTTCTGTGTGCGTGCTGCTCTAAATACATCATCTAGTATACTTCATATAAAAATATCTTGTAATACACGTGCCCTAAAACGTCTGGCGATGCTTCGATGAAGCTTATAAATCATCTTTCTGCGTTAACACAATTTTGAAAATATAAAATAACAAACTTCGCGCAAATGTGTGCGTGCAATGATTGTGTTGTGTGTTGTGTTGTTTACACAATATTTAAACAAATATGTCGATTATGTTAATCATTGAATTTAGAAAACAGGTGTCCTCTTCACTAAGAAATAAATATTAACATTAGGAGCTATACTATAATAAATACTCTTGTACGGAAACTTTGGTATAGTATCTGGACCGTCGACACCGAAAGGGCTCAGGTTGCCAATCAATTTATCAACTTTAACATAAAGTATAATATAATTCATTGTCCCGTTCAGGCGAAGTCGGCATGAGCCAATAGTATATATTATAACGATGTTTATGTGTTGAAACTTCGTATTCAAAATTAAGCCTTGCGATATTTTGATCGCGACAAATCATCTTTTCACAATTACAAGCATTGAATATCCGAAGCTTGTCGTGAGTAATGATATGATTTTAATAATTCTCGTTTCTTAAGTTCATTTTACGTACTGTTTCTACCTTTAGATATGTAGTCACTGTGTGTAAAATAAACTCTGCGCATTCCATAAATACCCTGCGGCTTTTGAACTCCCGACATAATATGTGTTTTTATTTTATATACCTATATAACGTATTTGCATTCTTTTAAATCCATAGCTACAGTAATTCACATGCTATAACTTTGTTCTCTAATTCTTAATCCAACTCAATTAATACGATTATCTTAAATTAAGCTGAATTATCGAATCAGTGGATATAAAAAGTAACGTGACCGCAATTCGAAGTGAAATACATAAGTCAATACAGGCGCTGCTGTTTCAATCGGCCGAAATCTATTATAGACCTTTATATAAATAATTTTGCCATCCTCATCGTTGTGTTTTATTAGAAGTAATGTACACGTCTAACGACACGAGTAATTAGGTACCTATATATTTATATGTACATACTTAAACAAATTTAACAGTAACTAACAACTCGTACATAGAGAAATAAAGGTTACATAATTGTTATTCGAAAAGCTTTTCGAGGATATAAACGATTAGGCATTATAGTTATTGTTGGTCAGTATCTAGATCTTAAATATACACACGTATATCGGGACAGGAACTTAGATATAAGAGAATTGCTTTTAAATTAAAATATACCGTCTTTATTTATTGTTTGGCCCCGAAGGTACAAGAGCTTTGTTTTACAGCAGATGCAAGTAAACACAGTCACCCCGGCAGACATCTGGCGTTATTATTTTTTATATCCACTGAACAAAATCAGGGGATCCCGTTGTTGGACAAATTTGTCAGCCACGTGAAGTTTCAAAGTATGTCCTTCATTGGCAAGAATACTAAGTAAATTTATAATTGCCTAAGTGATATCTATATGATACAAATAAAAAATTCATTAGACAAATAAAATTTATCCGCATTTATGAATAATTGAATAACAGTTCACTTATAAATATATAATGCTATGACCATAAAAATGAATAATAGCTGTGTTTATTAACGTCATATGAAATTTTTTACTATTATTATAACGTAATATTTGTACAATTATCATAAGCAATATAATCAAATTGTTTAGGCTTTTTGAAAAGTTGATATGTATACGTTGATATGTTATGTTACGTTCGTAGGTCGTAGGGATATAAAAGAAACCTTGAACATTGAAGTCGCGCCTCAACCCAATGAAGGGAAATTTGCAATTTTGTTCTAATGGCGAGTAGGAAACGTGTTTATGTAACTGAACAAATTCTCTTCCTAGTCTAGTGTAATCATTTATTATGAGGTAAGTACATAACTAAACAGCTAAACACCTACAATACATGTTTCCATAATGTCATTTAAAAAATCTGAACATCTTATATCTATTAATAAGTAAGTATATATATGAATACATAAAGCAATATGTACATATGAGCATGGAAAAGCTACCTAAGTTTATGAGAAAATTTAGTTCGTTTTCTTAAGTGAGTATAATAAAAAAGATATTTTTGTAAAATCCAACTCACCAATCGGTAGGCATGTGCCCGATAGGGTAAAACTGTACCGACATCGAATATGAATGAATATCGACATCAACAATGTGCGTCGTTTATTTACAAACAGTAACGGTTGTTGTACCAAAAACGGACGCAGCACACGCTACAGCACTCAAATTAAACCGGGCCGCAGGCTCCCCTGTTCATAAACGTATACATACGTGATTTCTAAGCTTCGGGACGTTTCCGGCTCGCGCGTGCCACGCACCGAGAGCCACATGCCGCAAAGTGCCGCTGCTCCGTGCGATCTAAGGATTAATGAATTATAACACATTTACGATATTTTATATATTACACTGAGGTACCTGAATGAATTAGTGCTGTGTAAATCAATACTACTCGCCATATTTAGAGTGTTCCTTCATGACCTGGAAGCGAAATTTTGTAAAATGGCTATATCGACTTAATTTACATTTAATTTAATAAAAACGATAAAAGGGCTCTAACTTTTTGCTATTCACCCTAACCATAACTATTTCAACTGTTTATAGGATAAAAAATTAAACAAAACAGTCATTTAATAATAAATATCAATTGGGAAGTTTAACAATTATTTATTTGAAAATCGGCATCTCTAGGATCAATTGCGTACTTGAACAACTTCTTTTAGCTAAGTACAATAAGTAGGTACTTATCCGTTATTGAGCTAAAACTTTGTTGGAAGCTTTTCTCACACCTATCTCTTGCACCAAGAAAGCTTCCCTTCCTTGTGAAAGCTCCGCACGTGTACGGCGTCGCTTCCACCTGCGCTCGCGCCGCCCGAGATAGACCGCGCAGAGTCCGCCGCGCTTTCGGCGGGATGTGTCGTGTGTGACATTATCGTCCATCGCTTATCCACCATGGGACCCCAATTCGACTTTTGTCTGCGCGCCACCAGTAAGTGAATAATGGTTACTTATTGTTGTTTTATATCTTACGATCTATTCCAAAGATGAGCCTTGTCTATGTTAATTACGCGTTTGTTATTATCTATCATTAAAAAAGACATTTTCAATGTAAACTTTTTCCCATTATTAAGGCTTTCTACAAAGAAGTAAAAAATATTTGTGACAAAAATTTGTAGATAAAGGCCGTGTAGTGTTTAGTAGAGTACCTATATGTATATGTACTACTCGTATGTTGTGCGAAGCATTGCCGAATTTAAATATGCATTTTGCAACTGTAATATTTTATGAAAATGTCGTATTTGATTTCAATACTTAAAAAATTAAAAACTTGTGTTACGTGTATATTAACCTACTGATAAGGACATCAAGTAGGTACAGGTACTGACGACATGCTGAATATATTAATTTTAATACCTAAGTATATTAATATACATGTAATTCTTATGTAGCGAAACAATATTAATATTAGATACGATAAGTAGGTAATGTGAGTATCAAGGTATGCATTCAGGACATTGTCTTGTATGTTTAGTGAGTATTTGTAATTCGTATCGGTCAATATTGTTAGGTACATATAAACATAAGTACATCGTTGTCGATACTCTTTTAGTTTTATGTAGGTATATTAAATCGTTGTACATAAAATTCTCCGAAAAATTACTCACTACCTGAAATTGAAGCTTCTGCGTCTGTATCTTTCAAACTTTATTATTCTTCCAGCATATTTTGTTACTTTCCAAGAAGTCGAATTGATTCAGAGAGCGCACACGAAAGACGTATAAATAGTGCGATTATATGTCATAACACTATATAATGTAGTGTTATTTACTGAAATCCTTAATTTTCTATCAGAAAAAAGTTGTTTACTTTATATGCAAACATTATTTTTATATAATTAAAATTAGGATTAATTAACAACAGGCGTTACGGTAACATTACAAAATGTTACCTAAAAACAATCTACTTGTATTGTTACGTTCCAATGTAGCACTGAAATAAATCAAATCAGTGTCAGGCATTCGTCAAGCACAAACAACTAAATTTAGAAACGTTAATGGTCTGAATGTTTGTCCAGCATTGTTTGTTGCTTGGTTTTTGGGCACCACATGTCCGCACGGATTGTCCTCTCATGGCTCTTATCCCGCCCTTGGAGTGGTGGGACGGATAATACGACGCACATGCGGGCACAAAAACCATTCATTCACGAGTATCAAGCGCTTCTTAAATCTCCCTAAACACCATTAAAAGAATCACTGCTAGTGGTACTAACATTTATTATTGTAAGCTTATTGAAATATGTATATTTTTGATTCGTTTCTTTTAACGAGATACATTTTTACCTTATTAGATATTAATATCAATATAATAATAATCCGTTAGGGACCTGGTGTGTTGGTATAAAAAAAATAAAGAAAGCATAATTGAAAATGTTAAAGTTTAAGTTTGGTAAATGTTTTCAAGAATTTGAAGAAATATTTAATGCACATAGTATGCATATAGTAGGTACTCCAGCAAACCGTATCCCTGAATAGAAAAATAAAGTATGTTATAAATTCTTAACTGAGTAGGAGTACGTAATAACTGTAACTAGATTAGCAACAACTGCATTGTCCCATATGAGAACGGTGGCTTAAGTATGGCAGAGTCAGGGCGAAGATTGCTTTCAATTCGCATTTTCCGGCTCATAAAAGTAGGTTGCTCTACGCGGCCCGCACTGGACGTAATGGAGAGCCGTTAGTTCATTGGCGTTATTGAATAATTCTCGCGTGGCACAGTCGCACGTCACTGGCCACTGCAGGACGGCGCTCAACGGAGCTGCTGTCCCCTTCCTAATGATTCTTGGTACATTAGATGACTCTTATCCTGTTGATAGCTTCTGATAAAAACCGCTCCTATAAAGTACGCAAATAAATCCAAGCCGCGCTCTAAATGTCTACTAGTAGTTTTTTTTTCTAGATAATCCATCGTACTTCGCGTTTCCGGATAAAGATGTACCTGACAGCGCTGGTTCCCCTGCTTCTACACCTGAGCAGTACTCTCGCTCGGCTCCGGCCAGGACATGGACCGACGGTGTTCGACCACTGACGTCACCGCGTCGGAAGGAACCCGAAAGCCCCAGACGTAAAGAGTTTAGAGCTCTCTTGCGCTCACTGTCAGCTAAGGAACCGGAACAAGCAGAAAGATTTTTAAAAGGTGAACCCAGACCTGGAGATTGTGCTCCAGGCGATATGAGACACACTTTTACTGCTCCAAGATTAAAGTAAGTTTTATTTTCATCCATAATATTATATTTTAAGATACTGAGTATCACTAAGTTTTTTTAAAATTGTAAGAACTAATAGCATTTATATGTATTATTTCATTATTTTTGTTTCACTACAACACCTAGAGCTAGGTGAACGAGTACAACACAAAGAGCAAACGATAACAATACTCCACGAAATGTACCTATGCGATGGCTTTGGTGAATAATTTAGAACTTATTTATATATTGTATTAAAATATCTCTGATATTGTGGTTTCAAGACCATAATTTATTCACTGGCCACTTCCTCATAACAAGAGTTTTTATGATTTAACAAGCCAATTATTGCACAGGAAGGGCAAGATTAGCGCTACAGTAGTGACCCCCGACGGCCCCAAAGAACGAGAAGAAGTGTTCTACACAATACCACTTCAGGGCAGGCGGCGTCACTCGGTAGGGGGATATTTAGCGACCGGAGCCGCGGGAACTGGGGAAGTGACCGCAGTGCCCAGCGAAGTACCTAAGATGCCACCGCCGAGATTTAATCAAATAGACGACGAATCAGTGAAAAGAAGACGGCCCCGAAACTTTTCCTTTAAAGGTAAGATCGCTGTATTCAATTTGCCTAAGCATGCTAGAACTCCTTGTTTACTTTGTGTTCAATTAATCTTATGTCTAACAGCTATGTAGAAGTAATTATACATACACATAACTAAATGAAATAATGAAGATATGTAGTCTCAACTCAATATCACATTTCACGTCTTTAAGAGTAGGTAGAGACATTCCTTCTATTATTAGATAATAATTTCATTATGTCCTCGAATGGAAATGGACAATAAGATGTATGGCCATAAACAACCCAACGAAGACGTAGGACCGATATCTGAAGAGTTGGGAGCATTGCACCCGACCCCGCGGCCCTTTCTGATAACGTGATAGCTTAATGCATTGTCCGAAATAATAAAAAAAGCAATTTTAGTAACAACGCGGCATTTTTGATTAACATTGTTTCGGTAAATAGTTAACTCTATTAACATATTAAGTATCAGATTGTGTAATAAAAACTACATTTTTATCTTTTGTTATTTTTATGGCTTTCGGAGTAATAACCATTTTAACTTATCGTAGTCCAAAAGAATGATAGGTTAATTGTTGATAATGATAGGTTTGTTGTTTTTGGGCTTTTGAAATAGATGACATGTATAATATGTGCTTCACTTTAAATAAACTTAGTTGTTATAGGGCACGTGCATATATGTATTTACATAAGTCATTATCCTATCACACCTTTATCACTGAGTTCTGTTTGTTGGTCTTCAGGAATCATAGGTTGTTATTTAAGCTTATCTGCAAAACGCGCGAGGAATATAATCGGAACGTGTCCAGTATTTACGCATCGTATTTGGCGATCGATAACGCCCGGGGAATATTTACACGCGAGTCCAAAATTGTTTGAGGAGATTAGGCGTCAGTAATGGTCGAGTCGGGTCGATGGTGTAGCGATACTTGCGATTATGGTTGTCGCGTCGTGGTTAGTATGCGAAGTGCGTGCGCGTGCGCCGCCTGACGCCAGCGCAGCGGCCGGCGGCCAGCGGCAGTGGCGGCGGTGGCGGCGCGACGGGGCGCAGCGCATCGTCGCGAACGGACACTTCGCGCCGCGCTCGCTCTAGCCGTCAGCCGCTCTTCTCAGGCCTCGCATTCAGTTTGCTCATTCCGCGCGCATTCTAGTGCTCTCTGCAATTCAGTGCAATGTCGGACCTATGAACCAGGGTCGTCCAGTGCTTTTTTTCATTCGGTTTAAATTTAATCGCACCCATGGGAATAATGGCGGATACTAGTAAGTGCTTATTAACATATCGAATATTAGTGTAGTTTTATATCGTCATTTTAAATCGTCTATTAAAAGTTTAATTATTTTCAGTTTTAATAAAATAAATCTTGAAACATTTGAATACGTGAAAGATAATTTAAAAAATTTGTAGATATTTAATAATATAATAAGTAATTAAACAATTACGTGCACTATGTAACGCCAAACGTGTAGATTTCTTATTAAATTAGAAGAGTATCAACAAAAATGAAATATTTACAATGTTACTTTAATAATTTTAGTAAATTACCTATTATACATTATGTCGTTTTAACTTAACCATGTTATTTCCTTGAAATGCAATTACCTAACTAGTTAGATATTCTGTGTTCTTCTAAATTCTTTGTAAAATGTCCAATTCTGTCCAAAATCAATGTCAAAGGCAGCGTAAAAACAACATCGGAAAGCTGAATTGACTGCTGTAAAAGAGATAGGCTGTAGGAATTTAACCCTTAATACATACACGTGACGGTGCATGGTTTCGTTAGTAAATGTTTTAATGTCGTGTGCCCATTATTTATGCAGGGTGGCGAGTCTGACAGAATAAACATGGTCTACTTTACATGCATCGGAGCGACTCCCGTAATGTGTTCGCAGTGGGAATGTAAATGCATGACGCCTATTTTGTTCTCGGTTAACTAACAACGTAAACGAACAAGGATCGCTCCCATGCATTGTGCCTCTTTTAAATAATACTCTTTGTTGTTCATGTAACGCACTTTATGGCATCCGCAGATTGTTTTATCTTACAAGATAATAGGGAATTCTTGTAAATCCTATATTTGCAAATTATATTTTTTTATGCATGGTAACTGAAATTAAAGTGGTAATATTTCGTCCATTTGCATGGAAATGAAACGGATTATTATTATAAACTGTAATAAATTCAATTTATAAAATGTAAGTTAGTACTTGCTAGACAACAATCGAAACACCGAAAGCTTCCAAATCCTCTCATCATAAATTCCTACGCAGCTTAGACTATAACGAGTAAAGAAACAGTTCTTTCAAGAGTCTAAGAGTCTGAATCCTACTAATACATATTATAAATGTGACAGTTTGTGAATATATTTGTTACTCTTTCACGAAAATACTACTGGACTGATGTGCATGAAACTTTTACAGTAATATAGATTATACATCGGAATAACATACAGGATACAATTTGTAATGATTTTATGTAATTTTGGTCGTAATGTAACGATACATGTCAATTAAGTCGGAAAAAAATCTGAAAAAAATTTTGTTTTTTCTATTGAAATGATCTGTTACGGAACTTGTGGCAGACCAAATTCCA
>DWGJ01003219.1:0-13847 GCA_018246895.1 Aspitha aspitha aspitha | reverse complement strand
TGTCAAGTCTACCAATCCGCACTCGGCCAGCGTGGTAGAAAGAATACTGTTGTTTACATTATCTGTTTTTGTCTGAAGTGATGAAGCATTAATATACGAATGTCGTTCTAGCACAAACAAGTTGTACATCGTTTAATTGACATAAATGTATCATAATATGTTTTTTAAGTTCATGTAAGTATTTCTACTTTAATGGACTGTCGCGATAAATTGATTTAGAGTAAAGGTTCGTTAAAATTAGTACGTTTAATTTTAATTGTATGTTCATAAGCGACCGAGTTTTAAAACAATTTTTTTAATAACAAAATGTAAGTTAATTTCTAGCGCAGAGTACGCAAAAGTTTATTCATTTATTTATTTTGGACCATCAACATAAGACAGCAATATTATTTACAGACATCATTTACATAACATATTAATAGGTAACTGTACTTACATTTATGATCACATCATGCTTAGAGAAAAAGATAAAATACTATATAATCAAGATACAAAGCGACTACTTACGTTCATAATTTGTTTTATTTTACACTAGCTGTGCCCGCGGCTCCGCCCGCGTGGACATTAATATGTCACAAAGTATTTCCCGCGTTAATACCTACCCCGCGGGAAACAACGCGACCTCTTCAACAGTAATCGTTATATTTCAGTCAATTTACATAAAACCGTAATGCACTATATACTAAAACCATCCTCAAGAGTTGCACTATCGTTAAGTACAAACCGTACAAAAATCCGTTCAGTAGATTTTGAGAAAATTGCTCACGTACAGACTGGGGACTTTGTTTTATATTACATATGGATGTTAATAAATGATATCCTTCCACAGCATTAACTTCAACAACCCAACCTCGGACAAACCGGCTAACCTCGCCAATTCCGCTGTCCTAAGGATGCTTGAAGAAGAGGAGCGCAACCGCAAAGGATATCTAAGTCAGTTTAATTAGCACCATATTTCTTAACCCTTTAACCCCTAATTAATTGTACCTACTCCATAAGACGTATGTGGGTGATTTTAAATATAGTATGTAACCTTTTTTCTACAACTTTATTATAATTAGTACCTATTCTGGATTTAAGTGCAGTCATAGTCACATCCTGTGAAAGGTCTTCGCTCTTTTGCATATGTTTTTACTACTATCAAACAATATAAGAGAAGACTGTGAAAAACTACTTGAAAAGTCAATAAAAAATCAGATCTGTATTATGGTAGTAGGCAGTATGTAGCCTTGAAGCAATAGTCAAATAATGACTCGACTTTAAAACTATTCGTGATTCTTAAAAAAGTGATCAGAGGCTATAGAGAAATGACTACACTTTAACAGATTAGTGTATAGCTTGTTAACGCTTCTAAAATTTCCCCTGCTTTGCCAGAATTAGACCCTACACAAGTGCAGGCGATTTTGGAGAACTTGGTACATGCCAATCGTCGGTTCGACCGGTACTGGCCTCCTGCCGGGATCAAAAGGACCCGTCATTGGGATGGCCATCTCAACGCCAACTCTCACATATACTCAGAATTTTTGAAGGCTACCAAAGGTACCCTCGGGATTGCTAGAGTAGATTCAGCTTTCATGTAGCACATACTTTTGAACGTAACAATCATCGTTAGCAGCAACAATAATTGTTCCAGATTAATCTAGTTGATTAGTTGTGCTCGATTCGCATTTATTGCTTCCAATAAACATTTCAACACGCATATCATGTGCAAAAGTGTTTGCGGGGCACTGAATATGAATCTATGCACACTGTTTGACATGGATGAATCATTGAACTCGAAATAAACGTACGTAGGTAAATATACCTACTGTTTGGTCTTCAGAGAGTAACGCCCGGTTATTTATTATTGGTCCATGGGAACCTTTTTCTTGCACCTTAGTGACGGAGATAGATCATTAGTAAAAAGTATTTGGCAAAGATTGGAACTCATTATCTAGTGTATGCCTTTACCTGTCAATGTTTGTGGTAGTACACGGCCGACAACGAAAGAATACCGACGAACGACATGCCTGAAACAATATTTGTTGGTAAAGTTCTTATTGTTTGTGTTCATTTGTGTAAAAATAATGCTGTGTTGTGATCATAGATAGTTGTGTTCTTTAGTACCATCAATTTGTAACATGTCGGTGTTGCTGTAATGCGTAGTGGAGATTCTGTTTGCTTACAAATGATTAAGTACTTAGTAGTAATAGTAACAATTAATAGTTGTGTCAATTTCAAAAATCGTAGGTATCTAAGCAACAACGTTTGTGTCAAAACTTTAAAAAGCCAAAAGTAACTCTTTTTTGTTTGAAATATAAAAATGATAATTGTGTTCGAACATTTTAATATAATAGTAAACCCAATTGAAATAGTTTATAAAAAGCTGTTAAATATAACTGGTCAACAAAAGAAATTTATATTTAGTTCTGAGGACCTAAAAAAATTACATAATACAAAAAAAATATATAGTTTATTCACAATAAAGTTGGATTTATCACTTTTATTTAGAAGAGTTTGACGTGAACATACGTCATCGCTATTGTTTCTTTTGTCATTTCACAGCAGGAACGCCGCCAATTAAAAATTAATTTGGTTGTTTTTGAATAATGAACATGCATAATTTTTTCTTATGGTATAAACTATGAAAATTTAAAATATTCGTTTTTGTTAAATCACTCTATAAATCAAACCTAAATCATTATTTACGCAGAATTTAAGAACTTTGTCATTTTATTTGCTATATACCACAACGCATGTTTGTCTAACAATCAAAATGGGTCAATTTTAAAGATATCGAATAAACTTGAAATAAATACCAAGTAATTTAAAGCATAACCAAAATGGTTTATTCCTTCAAAATTTTCACACAACGAACATAAACAATGCCATGAGTACAAAAGTAGGTATCCACCCTATCTTTTATCAATCTATTTACCTTGTGCTAAGTAATTAGATAGAAGCTGTAGATATAGGTATAAATCGTAAATTACGAAAGGTACATACATCAAGATACATTTGTAGTTAGTGTAGTGATTTTTATAGTCTTTTCTTTTCAACCATACCTTAAAGTTTTAGCCGCAAAACCTATAAAGGTTTTTATATAAGATTTTTTTATAATAAGAAAGATTTTTTAATAAGATTTTAATTTTATTTAGACTTCATCTGATATATAGCTTCATCGAATAATAATAAAAAAAACTGTTTTGTTTGACGCAACCTGTACCTATTTCGGATGACTCTACTTTTGCGGGCGCTCATACTCGTATGATTCAACGGCTAATATTAAATTCGTGCCGAAGGATGCAATGTGCGAATGAGTATATTTCGAATCGCGAACACTCACAGTAACAAACATACTTTCATGACAAACTTATCAATCGATATGTTGGCGTCTGTTGAAGTAGATATCGAAATCATTGTACAAATTTTCCACGAACCCGGTTCCTCAGTTGGTAACAAAAATACGATATTCTCTATACTTTATTTGTGTTAACAAAAAGATCTGCTTGTTAATATCACTGCCACCGTTTGTGGTAAGTTTACTTTACATTGCCTGATTCCTTCAACAAATATAAAACACAACTAATATAAAAGAAATATTAACTAGATACATTTAAAATACAAGCCGTGAATACGTTTAAAGTTATTCATAAACAACTTGGTACCTAAGTTATTTTGTTACATTATGTGAAATTTGCGATTAAAATAGTTACATTTAATTTTGGAATTATTTAAAAAAATACGTCTAAAATGTAAACTTAAAAATGGCTACACTGAAAAGTTTGCATTTTGGTCTTGTCAACGTATTCACGTTGTGTATCGTACCTTCTTACAAATAACCAGGATAAGTTTCATTCCGAATTTATATATATTTGATGTATAAAAACGCTTGGTTTTACGTGGTGTACAAGCATAACGCAGACTGAAGAACAGAATAGTTCACAATACATAAAAAAGCATATTAAAAAAATTATAGCTGGCTGAATGATGAGTCAACCGTATGAGGTTGCCAGACACAACTATACTGTTTTAGAAGCAATAACATGTATGTATTATGCATTTTCTGATTCATTACAATGAACATTCTATAAATATATGTATGTAAGTTATTTTTAAAATCCATCTGATACAAAAACACGTGAGTCAAAATCGTAGAATCCATGAAAAACGGTTACTTAAATGTCAAAATTTGACGTTACAATATGTATCAGAATACACATGATCATTAATTATAACTACCACATTAATGACCTAATAAATGTGTATAACCCTGGGCTTGGCTACGTGTGGGTTACGTACGGTTTATCGGATATAATAACGGTCTTTTCCGTTAATCACTGTAGTTAATTACTACAGAGCAAATCCGTAGTACATACCTACTTATTGTTATCGATGACGTTAATTACAATAAGATAGTATCAGACGAAATTCTTTATATGTAGTAATAGGCTTATTTAATCAAACTTATATGATAGACGAACACAATAATGACATGCATTAAATGGATTTATTTAATAATAAATGCAAATACTGATATTTATTCATAAAGTATAAAATGCTTTTTTATATTCAGCCCTTGATAAAATTAATATTTGATTAGATAAATTGTAAAAATCTATTGTGATATGTTGCTATCAACTGCTAAATAGTAAATTTTATCTAGCACTTGATTTACGATTTATTGCTTATTCTCAAGCGTGAACAAGATACTTGTGATGTTACGAGTCAATTTTCTTACAAATTGATGACCGCGGAACTGCTCGTTCGTTTCACATTATTTGATTCGATGAAACAACTTCTGGATCGGATGAATGTTAATGTTGTAATTTATTCGGCCGTGTCTATTCCGACTTCGAACATGTGACGTTCTATATTGGAAGTCATGGTCCACAGCGATATAGGTGGGAAAGAGAGGGAGGTCCACCAGAACTGCGCTCTCTCAAAATATAATATGTGGTAGTTATTTGCGCACGTACTCACCTGGCGAGCGCGCCAAGTAGTCAAACGTTCTGTCCGGCTCGAGGCAGGAGTGACTTGCGCTCCAAGCATTCTACTCGTAAGTTCCAAACATTACTACTGCACTATACACACTTTTTATGCAATCATATATAAACACGCTTTATCAGTTCTACGTAGCTACGTAAACTTTTGAAGTTTACACTTATATTTTCTTTATTTGAATAAATAATTATATTTTATCCAATTTTTTCAATTTCATTCAATTCAATTCTATCTATCCAATTTTATTTTTATTATATGAAATTAAAGAACATTTTGTGGAATTACTATTTGCATAAAAATTTAATTAAAATACAATTGCTACTATAATATAAAAATATTAAATTTTCAAGTAGTCCATTGCACCGTCTTAACAAACCTATGGTCGTTTCTCAACAACCTGATTAAATTTTAATGTAGTGTAAACCAATCTACAGCGCCGAATAGTTTGCCAAGCCGCACAGTCCCAATAATATTATGATCAAACTTAGTTTCGAATAGTTTTAACTTGCACGTGGAAGTTGGCTTTGTACATTTCCTCGATGCGATTATTGAACTGCGCACACTGTACAATATTGTAGATTATTGTACAACCAACAACAAAAATACATTTTCGCATTCACGCAATCAGTTTGGATGTAATGTGACACCAGGGCAGGAATGAGCGTAATATCATATTATTTATGTTTACAAATTTTTACATTGGCGATTGTTACATTGGATTAAATGGATATCTAAATATCCGCAAAAGATGGTCAATTCTAACTTAAAAATAAATTTGTTTGACCACTATTTTTGAGATGAATCATAGCAGCCACCTATAACACACCTGCATTACTAATTGATCAGCGTTCCCGTTCGATATACGTACATTTAAATTCAAAGTTCGATTCATATTAAAGAAAATGGTTATTTTTTCTTCGATCCTCTGGCGCAAATCCAAAAGCTCAGTGGCTAGGCTAATTTAAAGCGGAATGTGTCATAATAAGTAGGTATCTCGACGCTGGGTGCTGAAATGTGTGGTCTCCAGATAACATCCCACTGAGATTACGTACGCTGATAGACACAAGTTCTGTAGCAAGAATTTTTACCACAAAATAATTGTTTTCCTCAAATCTGGCGTCAAATTTCATGATGACAATACTGCTTTTATTATTTAGCTCGATCAAATATTACAGTAATACATTGTTGCAGGTCAGAAGAAGGTAGTGTGGCCGCCAGCGCCTGAGACCAACGGCTATCATCAGCCGCCACAGGTAATTTCATCTGCATACGAAATACGATGTACATACATACGTTAGAAAGCAAAATATGGCAAATATCGAATGCTTTAAGGTGGCGGCAAGCACTCTTATTTATTTATGCATGTAAATACCACCGCTTATTATTTAATAATGTAATATACATTTACATAATACGGAAATTGTGTTCAAGTTTTTCTCATTATTTAGGGTTTATGATGTTCTAATGATTGGGGATATACATAAAGCACATGACGCATGACCACAAAAACTAGCAAAGCATTTAGAATGCAAAGCTTTATTGCAAGTACAAGGATATACATTGCTGAAAATACTAAAGTAATCAAGTTAATGAACTATTAAGTATTCGCGTTAGTTACGTACTTACTTATCTATCCACTGCTAATTTAAATTGCACCATCACATTCTGAAAGTCTAATGTTATTCTTTTACCGAAATAAAGTGCCGAAATACCGTTACAAATTGTCTACTTTGCAAAATCTCTGACAACGAGCTCACGTTATGGACAGCCCTTTCAGTTACATTTATCCCCAACAGCAGAGTCCCGCGACACACAACGGCGCGCAGCACTCCCCTCAACAACAACTACCACAACAACAACAGCAGTATTTCGCCCCACAATCCCAAACCCAGTATCAACCTCCTTACCAAACTCCTCCAGCGCAACCCCAGAACCAGTATTCCCAATATCAAGCGCCACAGTCTCAATCGCAACCGGCTTTCTGTGAGGGGCGACGTCAACAAGCTACAGGGTTGAGTAAGCTGATCCCGGTGGGTCCTGGAGTGACTGCGTCCCCAGTAGGCCAACCCTACAAGCAGGGTCCGTTATCGCCAAGTGCCCAGCCTTACCGCCCGCCGCAAAACCGCTGGGCGCCCGTACCAGCTCCTACCTCCCCGCAGGTACCCCGAGTTGCAGATGTGTCGTCACCGTCGCCTGTAGACCTAGTTTACGCTTTATTAACATCACGCATGCGCCTATTAAATGCATTTCACGATGAAATGTAATATTGAGTATATATTTTTTAATTATCGTAACAATAAAATATTTCATATCAAGGACAAAATCTTTGCTGTGCTGAATTCTGACATATACGTAATATTGGATGATAAATATGGTGATTTTTTTACTTTCAACAACTTTTACTTTAAACAGAAATTAATTCTCGATACCTACTCTCTTTCTATCTTGTTTCGCATTGTTGAAATTTAACAACAATAAAATTTAATTGCAGTAAACGTTGTAAAAAAATTTACTTGTTTAATAGCAATTTATGTTAAACACCGGTACGTTTTCAGCCGGGTGGGCAGAAACCGCAATACGCATTGCAACCCCAATACTCGCCTCAACCGCAGTATTCGCCGCAGCCGCAGTACTCGCCGCAACCGCAGTACTCGCCGCAACCACAGTACTCGGAGCCAGTATATCCTCCCCAGAAGCCGTTTGAGCCTCCACCAACCACTATAACCCTTAGGCAGCAACCGCCTGTTCATCAAAAACCGCCCCCGGTATTTTCTAGCCAGCCAGCTACAGCTACGTTCAAAGGTAATATTCTGTACAATGTCTGCAACATCATCATTTTAATTTTTATATTTTTACTAAGTCGCCGGTTCAGTATGCCGATAGCTTAGTAGATGGGTTCCATGTAGTAGAAATGAAACGTCTTGTAAGAAGGTTGCGGATGGAATATCTTTTTCAGCAAAATTGTTTGCTTTGCTGTGCGCTGCTACATATTCAATCGGCAATTGATTATATCTAAATATATTAATATTAGCTTACTATACCTACTCTCAATTGGTAGTGTTAGTGGTAGTGTTCTAAGATACAATACCTATGAATTTTAAAATCGATTGGCAATAATTCAGCACATAAAATAAGAGTAGCTATATTCAGTTCACACACAAAGTGTACCTAAACCACAGTAAGTAGGTATATTGTTTTTAAACTGCTTTTTATACATTGTGCTGTCGCTTTGGAACAATACTCTCAGGTGTAAAAGCTTTTTAAATACACCTCTCAGCGCTGTATTATTGTCAGACACTTTTATGAAGAACGGTAGTGCATAATTGTAAAACTCCCAGCGAAGAAGCAATTTCTGATTGAGTTTTATATTGTATTTAATTTAAGGAAGAATTTGTGAGAATTTTTGTCGTTATCAAACTCAATCTCCCAGAAATAGAGTGTGTCATTCTTAAAGATTGGATTGTTTCGTATGACCATTATTTAACACATTTAAGTGAGAATTTTTAAACATATAATATTTATCTTGTTCTAATGAAAAATTGACCCTGACGTTAAAAACTATTTAATTTTATTTAATCTGTAATATCTTTATTTAATCTGTTAATTTCATGTTAGGAGGTGTAAACATGCGTGGAGATCAGAAGTGGCCGCCGCAGTCGGTGAAGGAGGCTGTGGCTGCTGAGAATGAGGCTCGGAGGCAACTGGCCCGAGGACCTGCTTGCAGACCTCGGAAGGTAAGTACTAAACTACCAACCCCCGCTATTCTACGACTTGAACGACATATATATATTTTGTCATCGTAAATGTTCGTTAAAGTAGATAGATTGTTACTTTAAAGTTAGAGGTAAGAATAGGCATATCTACCATTGAATAGAACTACACATGACATGAACATGGCTTATTGGCAAAACACATGACAAAAAAGCAATAGTTGTTTTAATATAGTTATAACTGCAACATTCCTTTGTTTTAGAACTTTAAATATCGATGCGGAATAAACATATCGTTAACATTGTAACCCGTCGTTAAAGGTTACCATAATAACTCAACCATATACACAATGTTGCCACATCGTTAGTGCAAATGATAAGTAGATTCACGAAAGTTGAGCTTGAACAACACATGTATTTATGTTATGTGTAAGAGTGACACTAAAGGATTATAAAAAAATCTTGACCATAAAAGTGTGCGCAATCCCAAGATTAACTATAAAGTGCATGGTGTACATAAAACGTCTTTATGGTTTACTTGGTTCACTATACTGACATTGTACATACTTTCCCCCATAAGAACCGAACTAAAATATCCTAGACATTTTTAAGACATTGTTACCCTATCGTCATTTAATCCTAATTAAAATCATTAAACATTCAAGGACTTACTATAAAATACCTTTGCTACGGTTTGGTATAACGAACTAAAACTAACATTTTAAACGAAAAAATAATAAAATGGCGATATTAGTCAATGTTGTTCTTTTATAAATTCATTGTTTATTATAAAATGAATAAAAATTCACGACACATTGAACCCAAGAACACTCAAACATAACTCGATTGGACGTTATCATGTAGGCAGGTAGCTACATATAGTTCTGTAGTGCAATCTTGACCGCAATCGTTGTCTGTTTTAGCCGCGGCAATATTCGCTTGCCGAATTAGTTGCCATGAACGAGGTGTAAGCGACCGGGCGTCCGACCCGCTCGGTACTAGCCACACTTGTCGCCTTCGTAAGTGACGCTTCGGTCAAGTGTGATCATAAGTTTGGATCAGTCTCTTCCATTAACAGATCCTCTTCGGGAGGTACACGAGTAACGAGTAGTATTCGCGACCACCTAACGCGTTTAATATAGGCTTCGCACTGTTCTAGCATCACGCATACACGTAATCAACTAAATAGCCTACGTCTTAATACATACCAAATCCATTTCTTTCTCTATATTAAGGCTTTGCGTTGTAGTCCGGTTAATATTAGGTACGTGCATGAATGTCGAGCCGACATGTAGTGAATAGAAAATATTCTTAATATTTACAAAATCACTAGCGACTATTTACTTGGAAATATATAGACATAAATACTACAGAGGATGTTGACTGTTATGTTGCAGGTCAAAAAGGACTACAGTTCGTTCTTCGCGCAGCACGCCCTCAACCAAAACTACCCCGGTTACCGCGCTCCCCCGGGCACACAACACTACGAAGATCTCTCGGGCCGATCTTCTTATTGAAGCAGAAAAAATACTTTTACTAACGAACCCTCTCAGTAGAGACGACATTTAAACCACTGTGACCAGCTTAGAGTATAATATCTGCATATAGACACTCAATTCCACCACCTACAGTGTAAATGTATGTCAGCTAACCCACATCGTAAATATGCTGATATATATATATATTTGTCGATATCATCAATGTACTTATGTGTCCAACTTTGTTTTATTTAGGGTAAAGTCACTCGCAATATCACCGAATGTCCATTTCACTTTCAAAACGTTCATATAAAGTCATAGCGTCAGGGTATCTACTAGAAGAAGTTATGGTACTTGTATAGACTTTAGGCGATAAAGTCTTCAAGCATGTACTGAGTTGGATTACATTTACTATCAGTACTTAACTTTAGTTATTATAATTTATTATACATATTTATCGTTACATAGTCAGTAAGTGTAATTATTAAAAAAATGCATAAAAAATTAGTCATTCATAAATATCATTATCTTTATTATTACATTTTCATTAACTTATACTGATACTCATTTTGTATTCATATGTTGCGAAAATAATTATTTATGTGCGGCCTCATTTATACCTTTGCGAACGTACACGTCGACGCTTATAATGTTAAACGCTTTTTAACACACTGTATATAATAAATTTTTATTTAAAAAAGAAAAACAATTACTCGGTCAACTTAATATTAACAAATATGATTTCGATAACGATTTTTGTACTATCGGCTTTGTCTCAAGTGTTATATATCTAGTCATGAAGAGATTATTCAAATATTTTGTATATAAAATGTTAAATTATTGAAATGCTATATAATAATAAATTTTAAATAAACGGTTGTCTCATTTATATAGTTCCATTGAATCCTGTTTATTTCATTTTGGTAGCGGTATTACATAGATATAGTCTGTCTGTTAGAATCATCTCAGTGTTACTCCAAAGTAAATTAGAAAGACGTTACAAGATAGCTTGATTGTAATGCGTTGTAACTTCTTCTCTCCTTACAAATATTGATAGATCCTTGCAGAATTAAATTCAGTTGCGCTTTTTACCTTCAATTGGTATTAATGTACAAAAAGTGAAGTAAAAACAGATTTCTGTATGAAAATATTATATTATTGTATCATACATACATTGCATAGAAACCACATCTCAATACCGTTAGAATGGGATGCATTTTAAAATGCTTTAACAATAAGCGAAACTAGCCAAGCTACAAACAGTCTGTCTCATATGTACATTATGTACAATTTATATAACATAAATTATATAAGTTTTGTTATACATGATTTACTGTTGTCATCAAAAATAAAATGCAAATTTTACAATATCACAGAGGTAACCATTTTATATACAGTTTTTGGTTACATGACCGTATAGGAATCAAGAACTTATTTGATTAAATTTATTATTAAATTATTTTGTTCACAAATGACGTTACCGCGGAATAAGATTCTAGTTTTAAAACCTTTCTATTTCAATTTAGATTGGATTCATGAATATTTTTAATGACACGTTATACGTCTATGAATGGCCTACTGAAAAAATGCTTTACAAATTCCAACATCAAAACTCAGAGCAACAGAATAATCTAGGATCAAAGTAAGTTTTAAATCCCTGTTTTGATTTCTTTCACTATAATATATTTAACTATAGAAAAAAAGTTACTATTTGTCGTACATATATGCTCCGGACCGTCAAGACGTACAATCGCTAAATACAAATATTTTGCTATTTGCCTCGTTATTAATGAAATAAATGCAAAATTCTCTTTCGGTTAGTCTTAATAAATATCGCAACATTCCAAGTGATCAACAAACAACAAATAAAATTATATATAACATTTCGGAACATACGAACGAACACAAGCAACGATAATAATTGTATTGTATGACCTTGTATAACTATATAAATTCAATTTCACAAACGAGTCAGTTAATCTGAGCATTTAAGGCTTCTCCGGCAATAAGGTGCGGTGCAGAGACTGCAAGCGACAAGATCTGTATGCACTTATGTATAACGATGCACATGTAATGCGGTGCAACAGTCACCGCAGCGCACTATGCGGAATTCAATTCAATCAATCAAATTCACACGGTTTCATATTAAAATCGTATCAATCAGTAGTCTATGTAATTTAATTTCAATTATCTATCCTAAGTTTGGTGACTCACAATCATTATTATATATTATTACTTCGTCTCAGTCTACAATTAAGAGGGCAATCGATATTTTTATTACATTTCTAATACTACAAAAAATAATGACATTTATTACATTACAAAATTATCATTTACATAATGCACGTGAATTTATTACATTATGCAATGCTTATAGAAGACCCTAGCATTTTTTAGGCCTACATTTGATATTGAAAGCTACACTAAAATCTAATTATATTAACAACTTTTAAACATTCAAATATCTGATGTCGTAAATTCAAAAACAAATTGGATACTTTCCATTAAAATTTCACATTTAGGTCTTAATAGTATATTTATTATTATTGTTTATTCTACAATAACTAAGAGATTTAATCATAAATTATTATCGTCCAAACTTTGACATTCTACTTTCTTGTCATGCCCTGGTAACTTGAATGACTGAAAAAGCTTTGCCTGTAATATCATTAATTCAACATTCCAATTAATTAATCAATCAGTCTAATTAATTAAATGGAATTATCTGGATTGATTTACATTTCATGAACAATTATTAATACCGATATTACTCACTACAAATAAACTAGACCAGTAACATGTCTAGTATTTGTTTTGATTATTTTTCAGTGACTTCTTCATTGGATGAATGAATAATTTCCCTATTAAAAAAATCAAATGAAACATCTACGTTATAAGACTTCGGTTACCATGAGCCCCGTCAAACTTAGTTCTTAAACGGAAGCGGCGCTTTCACACATTGTACACGCAAACTTAATCCATCTTTTTGATGTTAAAAAGCCTTTATTTTAATACACTTTTCTGTGTAAAAACTGTTTTAAACTGGCCTTCCATAGTTTGTATCGACCCTTGCTATCTCTTCATACAGTTCAGTTTTCCATTACAGACTTTCCAAATATTATTGTACCAATGTCTGAATAGTTTCTGGCAAGTTACTTCGCTGGATATCGCTATGACGTGTGCCAAAATGTTCTCATTATCACATGAATCAATTTCATCAATACATGTATATTTTGAATTAATAACTGTTCTATTAGCCCCATCATAAATCGTACATGTAATGTACACATCTAACAATGAACAATCATTATTCTTACGCGTAAAAGTATTCTACAACCAATGATTATGAACCCCATATGAGTACAATAAGGACTAAGAGTGAGAAGATATTTGAATTTGAAAAATCATTAAAAAACAATTATAAACCCGATTATACTAGTGAAAAACCCTGTGTTTGCTGTATGGCTTGTAGCAGATGGTACTTGAGGCGTTCCTTGGTCTTGTAGCGCGGTAAATCGAGGAGATTGAAACACGTGTGCGCCACTGGGAAGTATCGATCGTCCGCCACGGCCTGTATTCGGATCTGGAAATAAACATACATAGTTGGCATACATACCGTCACGCGAGTTCCCTAATGGGTTAGGCAGAAAGCACCGAGTGCCAAATATCTGTCCTT
>DWGJ01003218.1:0-13848 GCA_018246895.1 Aspitha aspitha aspitha | reverse complement strand
ATAAATCAAAGCTACTGGATCGATTTTAGTCATTTTTTCAGTGTGTGACATAGGCTATATATTTTATACCCGTGCGAAGCCGAACGGGCCGCTAGTTAGATATAAGTACAAGGGTCCAGTCTTACTAGAGATTTGATGTAAAAGTAAATGTTTAACATCAAATTTGTCTTCATAAAATTTTAAAATGTGAAAATGCCTTTACTCTATTGTATATCTACGCCTGCCACAGTTTTTGGAGAAAATAGTCGGAAGTACAAAAGGTAGCCAGCCAATTTATTTTACAGCCAGAATTCAATATTATTTCAAGCGAATGAGCGTATCTACAATATCGAAGTGATGATGTATTGAAATTGGAAACCCGTTACGAAATCTCAATACAAAAATGCTGCAAGTTAATAAAACTGGAATGTAAATATTCAAAACTATGCAGCCGGTATCGGTGAGTATTTTCCGGGAAATATACCTTGTAACAAATTTCAAGCGTGGCGTGAATGCGGGCGTAATGCACTGTTGTCGTTGTCGTAACGCTAGCGATCAGCTGCGACATCGCTAAAGAATCATTTGCAACTCACTCACTAAGTCACCGTAGGGTAGTTGTTCCATGAGTCCTGCCCGGGTAAAGACGAAGTCCTCGAGGCCCGAAGTAATTTTTCGCGACCAGCATCGCGGCGTGAGATGTTTCCGTAGTAGTACATTCGCAACGAATCGGGTCGAAATTAATAGCGACAAATAGCAATGTACGTGTATGATCTACGTGCTTATATCCATACTTTTATACTATTACTAGTTATGCCCGCAGCTTCACCCGCGTGGACATCAATATTTTCCCGTTTTTGCAACATTTGTCATTGCTACTCCACCCCTATTAGTTGCAGCGTGATGTTATATAGCCTACAGCCCTGCTCAATAAATGGACTGTTCAACACTAAAATAACTTTTCAATTGGAACCAGTAGGTCCTGAGATTAGCGCGTTCAACCAAACGAACTCTTCAGCTTTATAGTGATTAGTATAAATACTATTATTGTTTACATTAGCAATTACATTAGCAATGTCTTAGGATATCCGTGAGGACATTGTTATCATATATTTTGATCGTATGTGTACTACACATGAGACATGCCCCTGAATGCAAAACCTCGTTTAAGCTCACAAAGCAAAAATGTCCGCTATGTTTAGTAGACATTTTTGGATTATGAATATTTTTCATTGTTTTTGTTTTTTTTTTCATTCACAACACGCGGAACAATGCAGGCTTGGAGGTTTTAATATCTTGCATTTTAGGTCAGCTTTGAGATATAGTAATTTCGAGGTGAATCTTAGCAACAATTTCACTTTTTTTTATTAAATAATTAATACGTTATGTAGTAAAATAGTATAACAGATTATATGTAGAGTATGCTTTAAAATATTGTACACAATATCTACGCATTTAATTGTGATCTTTTGAATTGCTTCAAAAATGTTTTACATTCTTATTGTTTAATGTATTACCTACATTAGATTTTTGAGTTACAATATTATACTTGTTTATTAAATTCTTATAAAAACGCGTTACGGAGAATTGTAAAGCAAATTGTTTTTCCGTATTTTTATACTTATATATTTTAATTCATTAAAATTTTTCTCAAATTACTTAAAATTTACCGCGTCTACTGTACAATTAAGAGTTAAAACATCACCCCAAAATAGGGAGCTGACATCAAAAGATTGCATCCAATACGCATTATTAAGCTCGCAACATTATTCAAATTTCATATTCCACACTCAGTTCGACGAACCCTAACAAAATTGCATCGGGTCTTATCGGGCCCTTTGTTAAAGACGAGCCATCCTCCCTCGCCTGTAATTTACGACAGGCGTCTCAAACCTGGCACCCTTACCTACAAATTCAAAAATACATAAATCGGGGATACAGCATAATCCTTGGAACGTGATTTCGGCCTTTACAGTCGAAAATCTATTATTGATCTTCTATTTGAAACTTCGACTCTATTTTCTTATCTGTAGAGTAGATTTTTCGATGCGACCATCGAAAAAACTATACCCTTTCGGATATTATAGAGTAGATTTCTTCTCGTGACTGAGTGCTACATGATGTCTCCTTAAGCATGCCAATATGCGATGCTTGGATTTCCCTTTCGCATTCTATATGACGGAATCATATTATTCGTGCGCCATGACGACGAAACCCCTGATCTTTTTATATGAGCCGTTTTTATCCCGCGGCGATATTAGGGTTTCTTATAGACAAAGATGTTGAAATGTTAATACTTACATTATGTTTTATAAACTGACTGTTTCGTATTAATGTCCATTGATCTCACATCCAGGTCTCTGCCTCAATTGCAATGATGTAGTTAAACATTTTATTTGATTTTTTTACGTACTATTATTGTAGTAAATATATCTTCGCTTAGTCCTTTATTATGTTATACCTATAGAAATTTTCAAGATATTTTTGAATATAAAAAAATATTTGCTATTACTGCTACGGTACGCCTTACATCTTTATCTACGAATCGCGTCGATTCAATTTCCTTCCAATATTTAAGAAGTAGCGATAACAATCCGTTTAGTAAGAAGAAAATTTCATTTGAGAATTTACATTAAGTATTGCTTTTTCCAATTTAACTCAACAAACAAGATGTATGATAGCTTAAAATGTATAAACATCAATTGTTAATAATGACTAACTTGTTCTACATATTATATAAAAATTCCGTGTAACGTTGTTCGTTTGCAATAATCTCCGAAACTTCTGATTTCAATACAATGTTTTCTTATAGGACAACACTTATTCGGACAAACATCATGGTACGGGATTCTGACATTTACATATGTATATAACCAAGGCAACGCGTGGTCTGGGCTACTAGTTTAAGTATATCGTTTAATAATATCAGCTACTTCAATTATGTCGTGATATACATACATATAGTTCACGCCAGGTCCCTAACGGGGTAGGCAAAAGCATATATTTGGCACTCGTGATATAGTTTACAATATTCTCGGTAGGTATATCGCAAAACTGCACTCGCGGGAATTGAATGGCGAGAACCGCGGCTTGCGCAATTACATAGTCGCATGTGTTGTCAGCAATGCACCAACTAATTTCCCAAGTTGGCCGGCTATGGCGCTCGCATTATTAATTAACAGATGACTCGTCACGAACGGCGGAGTGGTATCGACCCGTGCGGTGCAACACTTTTATGATAGACTCAACCGACTCCGCAAATGTTGTCTTGCAATATAAATTATTTCACATATAGGGTTACATTCTTGCATTTTTATTCAAATATAATATACATTTTTTTAAATATAATATACCCTATGTCACTCAGTGAAGATGCAGTTTTCTAATGGTGAAGGAATTGTTGAAATCGGTCCAGTAGTTTTTGCGAGAAAACATTGCAAACTTACGAAGGTTTCCTCTTTATAATATTAGTATAGACAACACCCATATGAGGCCTATTCGCGTAAATGCAGTAGGGATCGATCGTGATGAAATAGCAACAATATTGCTACAATATTGTGGTTTTTAAAAAGGAATCACGAAAATATTCCTATGCTATATGGATTAACTTGACATTTTTCATCAAAGAAAGATGTAATATTAATGTAAATTAGTAAAGAAATATATGTTATTACACACTTAAGCGTAGCTTACGCAGAATGCGATATTTTAAACTACATATGTAACATTTACTCTATTCAAAAATTTTGATGTTTTTCATCTCATTTATATAAGTACTTTATATATCTATGATACCTCTTGGGTTAAAATATTCTATCGCATCAATCTAGCATGCCAGCAAGTGATCTATTTGGAATAATCACTGCAGGCAATGTAGACAGGTTACCTATAAATAAACTAGATTTGATAGATAATACAATCAGAGTATTGCTCATTATTAGCACGGCATGGTGTCTTTAAATATCACCGGTACACATTTCGAATTGCCTTTACGCAGCACTACGTGACGTTATTAAGCTGCGAACTAATCTCCCCCCGTAATTTCCTGTAACACTAAACTCCAGCCAACACTACATAATGTTGGTCCTTCGAGCCGGATGTAGAGGAGATACCCAAACCCCATTAGCATTCGGTAAACACATAAAGGTCGAAAATGTTGGATACGTTTACGATTAGCGCGCGAATTATAACGCCTCGTGTGCGCTGTAGCTGTGTTTGTCTTTTGTAATCTCACTTTGGCAGGTAACGCATTAATCCTTTGTTGAAATGAGTGATGTGGCACTTAATGTTTGCTTACTCTTGTTTTTACAGGCGTACTGACGTATAATTGACGTTTTGAATCGCTTTAAAACTTCCATTTGACTTGTTTATCGACTGTTCGTATTAGATGTTGATTATACAACAATGTTATATTAGTTACATTGTATTTTCAAGTCGCGTTATAAAACGCATGCATCTTTGTAAAGGAAAAACTGCTTGCTTTGATTTGACTCCGGATCCAAAGAGTGGCAGGCTGTAGCCTAAAACACTGAACTATGAATGTATCTCTGTTTGATAGCATTAACTAATAGATCATCGAAATAATAAATGTGATTGGAAGAAATATAACCCCTCTATATTCTGTACATTTTCGGTTGGACGCTTTAATGGAATAAGCTTTACAAAGCCCGAGAAGAGTGTATTGCTTAGCTGCAATACAACTTTGAATGGGGATGTGAACATTTAAGGGCGCCATTGAGGGTAGGTGTTAAGTGCACTCTCACGAAAGCATCGATGAGCGAGGAGTTTTGTGAATTCCACGCGGATGAATTCTTTGAAGAATTTATTATGAATGACACACGTATGTACACGAAAAACACGCATGCATTTTTGCTTCTTTTTTTAGACGGGACTAGAGAAAAGTGTTTTGATTTTTTTATCTCAATGCATTATCATCAATTTATTATTACCGTCTCGTTTATCTTTCCACTGTTCCACCTCAAAACGCCCATAGTCTGCCACGCTGACCAAAGCGGATAACGTACTTCACACATTTTAGATAACCTATCTATCTCTCTCTCTTTTTCTCTTTCTCTCTCTCTCTCTCAGGTGCGTAGGTTTCTTCAGTAACCTTTCCGTCATCATTATATCAAGCGTAGATAATCTTAAAAGTACATCTTTATTCTTAGAAATGACATTAAATTTTAAACAGTGATATTTAACATTAAAAATGCATTTAATCTTGCAAAATTAGTAATTTTAGCAAGTATTTATTTAATCTTAAATCTAGCCAAGTATTTATTTTGTAATAAACATACATTATATGCGCAGTAACAGTTGTATATAACCGCGCTACAGGTTTAATATTGTTTGTGACGTTAATAGCATCCCTTCAGTGGCATTAAGGGGTGTTTAGCTGTTTTCACCCTTCGTCTTTTTTTATCCGCAGCAGTCCGGCCGGTGTTAACTTGTCTCGAGTTACGACCACGGTCCATTGCCCATTGGCCGACAAAGCCAAACATAAGCTATGAATAAAAAAAAATATTTATGTAGCGTTACTTTATTATTATAGGGTTTGATCTGAGTAGAGTACCACCTAGTGTCTGTTGTACGAATCGACAATAGATCACCGTCCTTAAAAATGCGTAAATAAATACGTAATATATGAATAACAGACAGACAAATCTATACTAACATTATAGCTGAAGAGTTTGTCTGGTTGAACGCGGTAATCACAGGAAATACTCGTGCGAATTGAAAAAATATTTTCGTATTGAATAGTCAATTTATTGAGGAAGGCTATAGGCTATAAAACAATACGCTATGACTAATAGGAGGCGAGCAGCAATGACAAATGTTGCAAAAACGGGAAAATATTGATCTCGAAGTGATTTGAAGGCGAAGCCGCGGGCACAGCTAGTTTTATGTATGTACAATAGCAGTGTACGGATAACCATGAATTCTTTAACAACCTTAACCCATTTCAAAATTAGAACTCAGTGAAGGGTATTAACTATTTCGTTAACTATTTCACGTTAGCTATGTACGTGGAGGGACGGAAATAATCCCCCTTATCCATCCAGAACCCTTTGAGATTACGAATTTAAGCTCGCACTAAAGCTTCTTTGTTTACTCCTACGTAAATTATGACTTATGAATATTATACACGTGCGTTGTAAATTTCAAATTACCGAAGTAGGATAAAAGTGATTACATAATGGACATATTAATTGTGGAGGCTTAAGATATTTAAAAAAAAAAAGATTGTTTTTTATTGTTCAACATTTTTGAAGTTACACAAATAATGCGTCATCATTGTGTGTCACTCGTCGCTTTACGCTACATTGTTTACGAAGTAGGTACCTACGAAGTGTGACGAGTATTGACAATAGCTGCAATATTTTGATAGTGCGTGGGGCATTATCAAAATGTTACAAAACCAATTCCGTACGAAGTTCTCAAACTTATTTATCAAACCTTCAAATTGTGTATTCGGCAGTATTGTGCAACATTGAGAAAACAAATGCCGGTCGACAAAAGCAGCGGCCATTTTGAAATTGCAACATAGAGCGTCGATAAATTTTTATCTTTCACCGCGCTCACGAGCCGGATCCGTGTTCCCTTGACAACGGCGTCGGATTACTTTCATATGTTCACCTGAAACGGATAAAACCCCACTCAAACATCATCAACACGCGAGCAATGTTAACGCTAATGTCGCTAATAATCATACACACGAGTATATCGAGTTTGTTTCACCCCGCGCAGCGAATGTACCTGGCCTATTCAAATTTGTCACGCCATTACCAGCCGCCCTTACGAATAATTAATTATTGCTGTTTCATATTGCTTCGTCAAGCAGCGATAGCCTAGCTGTTTGAAAATCAGCCTTTCACTCGGGAAGTCTAGGTTCGACCTCTGATTTATTAAGTGCGTTTTATAACTAAAATTTAAATATCACTCGCTATAACGGTGAAGGAAAATATCGTGAGGAAACCTGCACACCTTAGTGATGTTATAAAGTACATACTATTTTCTGATGTGAAGTCTACCAATCCGCATTTGGCCAGCGTGGTAGACTAGGGCCTAATCCCTCTCAATATAAGAGGAAACCCGGTCCAGCAGTGGACCAATAAAAAGGGTAGAACAACATTGCTTCGTGTAAGCTTAGCTTATGGCTTGTTTTATTATATTGTGTTACATTGACACGCTGTCTGCTACTGTGACTGAAATTCGTAATTCAAATTTCTTCGACGTTACTTTAACATCGTCTCATTGTAATGTAAAGAAAATCGTCTCACGAATTTAATTCGGCGATACGATTAAAAATACAAGTCGCGAAAACCCAGAAATAACATTTCATTAACAGCCGGGGCATAAACTCTCGATATAACTGCGATTAAGTCCAAATTAAGTCAAGGAACTGGCAAATAAACAAGGGTGGGCTCGCCCTAATACGATAAGATAGCAAAGTGGATCGTCCCCGACTTTGGGTTAAATAAAAGATGACTTTTAATCTAAGGCCAACGTCACAACTGCGATAAACGCGCAAACTTTAGCATTGATATGTGAACGTGACGTGTGAACATTATCTACACTAATATTATAAAGCTGAAGAGTTTGTTTGGTTGAACGCGCTAATCTCGGAAATTAATGGGCTATAAGGCTACATAATATTACGCTATGACTAATAGGGGTGGCGCAGTAATGACAAATGTTGCTAAAACGGAAAAATATTGATTTCCACGCAGGCGAAGCACAGCTAGTCTCTTATATGTATAAAATTCCGTGTCACGATGTTCGTTTGCGATAATCTCCGAAACCACTGAACCGATATCAATGAAATTTTGTACATACCTATTATTTGGTCCATCTAAAAAGATAGGATTTCTTTATCTCGATTGATAGTCTTATTTTTTATTGCAAAATAAATGTTTTTTTATAGGACAACATTAAGTCGGACAAACATCACGGTAGGGGTTTTTGACATATTTGACATATATTATGACATAATGTAACCACGGCAACGCATGGTCGATTGTACTAGATCTTATATAATAAGTATTAATATAATGTAGTTTTAAACAATATTAACCAAGGGAAAATAGGCTATGATCGGACTGTCTCTCGTAATTAATATACCTGTATTTGTGACTATAAATTGACTTCGTTTGCCCGTTTAGATACAAATTTAAAGTTTCATCTCAGAGCGGGCAGTTTTATTTATAGGGCTTTAAGATTATTGGACGGGAGTTGGAATGTCAAATTTTAGAGTCTGTCCGCGACTGGCTCCAGAATGTAAAACAAGGAGACATGGTCCATCCGGAGTTGAACCAAGGAAGACTCGTATCAATCTTCAAATATAGCATTCACCTTATTGCAAAGATAATTTCGTCTTTGAAGTTTGTCTCAGTGTGAGATGCCTAATGTAAAATGTTTCTGTCGATCGATCGTTAGAGCTTCTCTAGGAATTACGACACAGTAATTAATGTCACCGATAAGAGGGAAAATTGCCCGATTCTCAGAAGAAGACGCTTGGTGTTATGTAATTTTTGGAAAAAACTTTTATCTTGCCACCGTCGTGGATGTTGATGTATCGAAATTCTGTTAGATTGTACCATCACGCCAGCTCCCGAACACGCTAGGCAGACCGCACCGAGTATACGAATGTTTTTCTCCTTATATGTAGATCTAATGTGAATAATTAGTTCGATAATAAAATAAAATAAATTGTTCTTGATGGAAAAGTAATGTACACTCCTAAGTCTGCTTCAAATGATCTCAAAGTCAAATAAGTAAAACTCATCAAAAAATTCATATATAAAACTAGCTGTGCCCACGGCTTCGCCCGCGTGGTAATCAATGTTTTCCAATTGTTAAATAAACAAAACTATGAGATCTCATCTAAAGTTAACTACATATAACATCGATTCACCGGGTTTCCGTGTAATGGAAAAATAATATCGCACGCTACACCTGCCCCATTTCTGACCGACAATAAGAGTGCAACAACAGTTACACTGCACACCGCGATGCACTTCCGTGAATAGAATCCTCTCCCAGCCACCGTTGCCGCGGAATTAGATATTGTATAGCATCGGAAACCCATTTCTCGACCAATAAGAGAGCCGCTAAGCTTTGCGCTTTTGTTAATATTATTCGTTTTATACGTAGGTACAGCGGGTGTTTTTCTTATTCTTTTCTGTGTGAGGAGGACCTAATTCCCTCTCGCTATGAGGGAGCTCCATTCTAAAAGTCCTGTACACTACACTGTTGACCAATTAAAGGGTCGAAAAAAGTGCGAGGATAGTAATAAAGCAGGATTAGGCAGTATATGTTGTTCGACCCTGTTTATTGGTCCACTGCTGGACCGGGTATCCTCTCATACTGAGACGGATTTAGGCCGTAGTCTACCACGCTGGCCAAGTGCGGATTGGCAGACTTCACATACCTCAAAAAATATTATATGCTTTATAAAATCTCCGACGCGTGCAGGTTTCCTCTCGATGTTTTCCTTTATAGCAAGTGATATTTATTTTTTTAGCTATGAAACGCACATAACAAATCAAAGGTGCTTGCCAGGATCGAACCCAGACCTCCCGAGTGGGAGGTCGAATTTCAAACCACTAGGCTATCACGTTCACGCAGCATAATACATATAGCTATGTTTTTATTGATCGATGTACGTCAAGCAAACTAAATACAACAAATATTAACTTTAAATCTCCGCCGAGGAATATATTTCCATACCAATTTCTCCACCTAATCTAACTTTATTATGAACTTTTCGCTAAACGGCCGAAAGTTAAAAAAATTATTGCCCAAAAAAGATTTACAAAGTTCGCGTACCATATTGCGTTTCAAGAATGTTCAATTAACCTTTTCGGATGGTATGACTCGCCCGTAGAGCCGTATAAGTTATAATCTTGGCCTAGTGGTTAGAGCCTGACTGGTGATAACGATATCGTAGGTTCGATTCCCCCATAATTTTCCAAAAACATGGTCGTGCCATGATTTCAAAACCCCAACTCTCGAAATGAAAGCCTGAAATGTTTTCACATCACAGCTGGTTGGATTCAATTTTTTTTTAAATAAAATACGAATTCCCATTTAGCTTGTAAAAATTACATTCTACTCATATTCGTAACAAATTCAAATTCTTTTATTCATTATAAGGTATATATACATACACTCAATGAAGGTCATGTTTTAGTCATCGTACTTCGGCTTTGTGCGCCTCTCAGGCTATAGTAGACCGGGAGAAAAAAGCCGGCGAAAAAAAACTCCCAGCACTTTAAATAACAAATTTTGACACTGTAGTGATGATTCCCATGTTGTACTGATGGTGACTGTGTTCTGACGCTGGCAGGCCGCGTACTACGGCTCCCTCTCGCGGGAGAGCGGCGCGGCGCGCCTGCCGCCAGTGTTCACCAGCGTGCACAACGACAGCAGTCAGAAGTTTCTGGACAACCTCGTCATGTACAGGAACGATGTGTACCGCTTGATTGATGACCACAGTTTCGTGTGTCACGTCGCTAACGAATAGCCATTGTCTGGACTGGCGTAGCTAAGTGGTGCATAGTGAAATAATCGGGACCTCATTCCCTCCTTGCAAGTTGTTTGAACTTATATTGGCCTTCAAAATTATAGATAGGAATCATGTATAACAGGCTAAATACTACGTCGTCTCTATGGAGGATAGAATCTCTATGTGGAGTGGAGTCCTCTCTTTTCAAAGGTGAGTTTAGAGGGCCCTCTGCGCCCCGAGGCCCTGGTGCACGCGCCACCTGGCCCTACGATAGCTACGGCACTGATTGTCAATCTTTTAATGAGATCGTAACTTGTAATGGATATCCTTTCTTTTTTATATAATAGAGCGTATATATTTCTAACGCGTTCACGTATGGCCTACATGGTTTAGTCATTATTTGGTTATTTTAAATTATCGTTTAGGATATATCCCAGGTTCCACTAGTGGCACTAGTGGGCACTGGTCTCGCATGTATAAGGCCTACAGTTTACCCCACACTGACCCAGTTTCATTGGTAATCAAGTCGTCTATCAAATTTTTTTAACGATTTTAAAAATCTGGAAAATTGCCATTTTCCGTATCCAACCCTAAATTATAAGAGTATAGGTATAATTATACAAATCTAAACTAATGAGTTGCTAAACTGATGAGTTTAGCAGCTGTCTGCGCTACGAGTCCTTTCACCTCACTGAAGGCTATATTATTCGTAACGATTACCTACATGGTATATTTCTGCTCTCACAAGAGTCTACCTTACATATTTGGGTAGGAATCAATAGTTTATGTTCCAATTTAAAATAAACACTGGAAAATATTTAATTACTTTATTTTCCCATTTTCATTTATCAATAAACGATTTTACAGTCGTAACGCTAATTAAATTGTTTGCTAATGACTTGTTGTGATATTCAGAACTGTAAAATCAAACAATTACAATATCCAAAAAAAATTATCGCAAAGGTAAATTGATCTAACAATTCAGTAAAATGAAATAAGTGTATGTACGATGTTCATACAAACGACTGTTCTATCTACATACATACATACATAGTACATACATACATATATAGTAATCCCAAATTCTGTAAAATCAAACGTAATAACAAGTAGTGAATTTTCATTTCTCATATGTTTAATTAAAACTACCCCTTACAGGTAGTTATTTGCCGAATTTTAAACTTATGTATGACATAAGCAAGTATATATACATACTTAGCTAACTTAGATGTTTTAGTAACGTTTTAGTATCGATACATAATTTATCAAACAAAATCTATTTTAGTAACTTCAATACAATTAATTTTGTGTTGAAAGGATTCTCACGCGTGTATAATCAAATATAATTATAATTCCGTTTCGTGGATAGTATCTCTATGCTACAAAAAAGATTTATTACATCGATACAAAATTTAGAATGCTTAGGGCGGTTTGAAGTATAAAATTTAGGAGGATTCGTATGTAATTATTATGAATTATATAGTATTGTAATTATAATGTAATTATTATTATGAAGCCCTCTCCCAGGAAACATGCCTATTTTTGTATTACCTAGAATTTTTTCAACCCCATTATTTTACATACCTATACACTATATAAGGAATTCATGCTACATACACGGGTAATAAGTATTACGGGTTAAGGTAAATCTTATTCTCTTAACCTTGAATTATACTAGTTACCTTTGCTGATAGCCTTGTACCTACTTAGTTTAGTCATTCACTGTAGGGTATGGAGTTCAAATTAGAGACACCCCAAGTTTATAGGGATGAGTCTGTGTTTGCGTTTGTGTGCGACACAGTCCCATTATTTGTCTAACTGACTGCACAATTCGAATTTACAACGAATATGTTGTTTTTTCGTAAAGGCCGTTAGCCTTTTTATGTACTTATCCCAAAGTTGGGAACGGGTTTACCCATACTGGGTTCTTCCCACAGCTGAATACAAGCGACCACAAATATCTAGTGCGTAATAAATATTTATTAACTTACCTAAATTACTTTAAGAAATAATTAATACAAAATTTTAAAGGAATGTTAAATAAAACACAAAAACGAAACCGATTTATTAATAATTAACTAATCAAATTACTTAAAAGCCGTAACTTTAGCAGAAGTACCAGGAGTTCAGAACGTCACGGGAACAAATTCGCCGATCGACTCGGCTCGGCGCGTCTTGGTCCTTTCACTGATTTCAAATAACTGGATATCGCAATTTTATATCTATCTTGAAATTTATACGGTGTACTTGGAAATGACATATTTATGTAAACAGACCTACATTTACAGACCGGTAACGATCTCATTAGCGAAGTCGCAAGCGTAAGGTTATCTTTGCATCGATTTGCCGCGACAACCAAAGGGCACTATAGTGTTTTTGAACGTTTTGTTTACCAATAACGTTTTGTTCTTTTGTTCTTACTTAATAAAAAAAAAACCGTATTATTTATCACCTGTCCGGTCGCCATGAAAAAAGTATTAAATAGCCTAATTTGGAACCCATTCAGATGATCATCGGGAGTGGAATAGTTCGTGATACCTTTAGGTTAATAATTTTGCCCGCGGCTCTGTCCGCGTAGAAATCAATATTTTTCCATTTTTGGAACATTTGTCATTGCTCCGCCACTCCTATTAGTCATAGCGTAATAACTGGCTTGCTTTCTAGGGAGAGAGAGAGACAGAGAAACACGCGCACGCCGCACAGCTTACAACTATAGCAAAAAAGTGTCGTTACAACTTTTTCTCTTAATTTTTTCCGTCTAGCCCCCTTCCGCAACGCGCGATAAGGAATTTTTCAATTGGAACCAGTAGTCTTCGAGATTAGCGCGTTTGACCAGACCCTTAAGCTTTATATTAGTATAGATTTGGTGGTGACGGTTGCAGGAGCGGTATTACGCGTCGCTGGCGCGGGAAGCGCGCACGCGGCCGCTGCCGCCCGTGCTCACCAAGATCCGCGAGGAGAGCTCCGGGCGGTTCCTGCACGACCTGCGCCGCTACCGCCGCGACCGGTACCGCATCATCGACGACCACACCTACGAGATCATCAGCGACGGCAAGCGCGAGCTCCTCTGCTGACCGAGCACGGTCCGTTAACACGTTCGCTGCGAACTCGTTTGTGATGCTGTCAGCCGGCGCGTTCGAGGGCTTTACGGGGCAGTTGAACTTCCTTGTAGTGCGAATGGGACCTGTTTGGCCTCATTTGGGAAAAACACCTTACATGTAGCTCAATAATAATATCTGCTTAAGTTTCCAGAAGAAACTTAAATAGTCAAAGGTATATATTGTACTAGTTGACCTGACTACGCGTTGCCGTGGTTATATTGTGTCGATTCATATTCAAACATCAAAATCCCGTACCACGTTTGT
>DWGJ01003217.1:0-13850 GCA_018246895.1 Aspitha aspitha aspitha | reverse complement strand
CCCGCTGAGGCGACCCCGCCGCCGGCTCCACGCCGTCCGGTACGCTCTGCCAAATTATAAAAAAAATATCCCCTATACTATACTAATATTATAAAGCTGAAGAGTTTGTTTGGTTGAACGCGCTAATCTCAAAAACTATTTTTTCGAATTGAGAAAGGATTTTTGTGTTGAATAGTCCATTTATTTAAGAATAATCTATAGGCATAACATCACGCTATAACCAATAGAGGTGGAGTAACAATGAAAAAAGTTGCAAAAAACGGAAAAATGTTGATCTCCACGCGGGCGAAGCTGCCGGCACAGCTAGTATGTATATAAACATGTCAGAGAGTAGAACAGTTTTGGAGAAATAGAAATTTGTCTCAAAGTGTCTTAATCGTTAACAATTTTAATGCTGACTCGTTTTAACGATAATCGAACAATCGACTTATCGATGGGTCATCATCATCACATTCCCTGGTCGATGTGAACAGGCATTGACAATTAAAAAAGTTAAAACTTTTTAACTTCCCAATGATGTCATTTTACGTTTTAATCTCTACCAATTCACTTCCCTGTCGCTGGCTGTTGGAAAGTGCATAACGCCGTGTTATTTCAATGAATTGCGGGTGGCAGGATGTAAAAATGTATATAAATATTGTGAACGTTACCCTCTGCGGAGTGAAAATAGGCGCCATAGCGTCCAAATCGGTCATAGGGAACTCGACGCCCTTGGTCCGGAGCTCGTTGTACACCTGTCCGACACCCTGGAATTATAAATACGGTCAGACGTTAAATGTGTTGCAAATACACAATTTCAGCCTCATCACACAGTAATTCAATAGTAAAAATTATAATTTTCAAATATTATAACACATGAACTCCAATTTTTTGTTCATTAAATATATTAATGTAATTTATATTAATCTTTATATTGTAAAATATGATGTGCTTTTCATGGTAATCAAGCTATTTTTTTATACATAGAAACATTGAAGACATGCTTTCTGGTCAATTTTACACTATATCTGCTACAGACAAAACAATTGGATAATACATACACATTTGATATAAGTTGGATATTTTAAAATTCCATCAATAACAACTTATAATGTTAGACAACAAATCTTACGTCACCGCTCTATAAAGATGAAACCGGTTTAATAATTTACAATATCAACGACATTTTACAAGGTTGGATTTAATTTGAAATTAATTCTGTTGATAACACGAACAAGTTCCATCGAATTGTAGGTACGAACTCATCCAATGGTCAGTGAGGTGAATGTGGCACTCTTACCTGAAAAAATATTCTACAGGGCGTTTTTTTAAAACGATTACTGGTAGTACCACTACAAAACGTGTAACTATTGTATCTAAATCTACTGGATTGTTTTTCCTTAAGAACGACGGACGCCCTTGACGGTAGCTGTAGGTAGGAAGACAAGTGAAACACAATACCGCATTCTTTGCTGTTTATTCGACAGGGTCGATTACACCGACACCGCTACCCGATACCCTCGCAACGCCGCGTATTAATTACGTAACAATCCATTCCGTATACTCCGACGGTTCCCAATTCCCTAGCAGTGGACCGCAGAGGCCAAAATATGGTCCGCAAATGATTTTAAATTTAGCGTAAGCATAATTTCCTATTGAGTTTTTTGTTGAAATTTCAATTAGATTATTGCAGTTTATTTTTATTATACAATACCTACATTGTGGTCCGTGCTAACAAGAATGATATAAAACTGGTCCCTGACCACGAAGAGGTTAGGAGAGGTATGTTCCGCTGGTGACGGCACTTTATCTAGTTTGGGATCATGTGTGTGAAGGTATCGCAAGGAATTGATCGATGATCTGGTGGTTTACATTTCGACCTTCCCATTCGGAATATTTGGGATTCAAATCCTGTCACGCACATCTGACTGTACGTTATGTTCGTTCTCAATACTAAATATCTACTCTATTATTATATTACCTAGAATTATTGCCTTCAAACTATAACACTGAAAGCAAACTTGTCTCCAAAAGTGAAACAATAAAAAGGATGGAAAGAATTCAATAAAAACATCGTTTAAATAATGGGTAGCTGTGTCATTGTTGGAAAAATAGTTTGTAAATATTTAATATCGCCATTTGGTCGCAGTCTCATATATCATAATCATTCATTTGCCTGTTTGAACCGCCATTAAACAATTGATCTGCTTCCTCAATAATAGATGAATAATGCGTCGTCGTTTCGACCAATTGATGGTTATTGACTTTTAGAAGCAATGGCAATAGGAATGCATACAAGATATAATACTACACAATTATGTGATTCCAAATTAGGCAATTAAAATCGAAAGCCTCTTATGGTTACCGGACAACTGCTAAACATGAGCATTACATAACATTCATGTATATAATAATGAAATGTAAAAAGATTACAAGTGATTTCCTAGTGGTTTAGATGTTAATCTCCAAGATGGGAGTCTGGGATTCCAATCCTGGCAGGCTCATTTTGAAAGGAGACCAAGGACACATTGACAATGAAATAATAAACCGTACTGTATTGATTACTCAGTACTATGAGTGATAGGTATTTGATAGCAAGCGTGACAGATAAGAATCACACCAGACAATAAAAAAAATTCAAAGATTGAATAACTGTCGTATTATCATCATTTGTGGTAACACCATTATTGGGTAACATCGTTATTAGTATTAATTAACATATGTTTACAATATGATACTTCTGTACCTATATGTAGGTACCTGTTTGATTACACTGTTCCAATTGTTAATTGGTTTATAGCGCCGACCGCAGTAGGTACGATCGGCGTCAGCAAACCTGGCTCAAATCCCGGAAAAATATGTTTTTGGGCAAAGAAGTCATTATTAACTTTACATACCTATATATTGTGTATTTATATAAAATTACTTGTGCACTCTTCCAGCAAAAAAAAAACTTCCAACAGTCTTTTAAATATTACTAGAGTATATTAAAAACATATAGCCAGCAGTCACAAGTGTCCACTGCCACTCATGGATCTGTAATCAATCTATACTTCCGCGGGATGTATGCCCTATGCTCCCAATTATTTTTGGAGACAAACTGGGATTGGAGAAGAACCCAGTGTAAACAGCGCTTGATAGTGTTATAAGTGGAGTATCACAACATGTTCACTTGCCTGCAGTTCCGGTTGATTCTGAAACGCATCGGCCCAGCACTGGATGAGACTCAATACTTTCTCTTGTACAACAGTTGGTGGATCATTTTTGGGTCCAATAAGTTTTACCTGCAAAGACATTTGTATCACACTACAGATAAACAAATGACAGGTTTTATACAAATTAAATGATTAATTATTATGACGTAATTGAGAATGTAAATGCCAGTTGGTATAATGTTGTGAAGGAAGGAAAACATTGTGTGCACACTTTAGGGATGTTATAAAGTATATAATATTTTTTGAGGTGTGAAGTCTACCTATCGGCATTGGGCCAGTGTACCACACTATGGCCTGAATCTCTCTCACTATGAGAGGAAACTCGGTCCAGCAGTGTCCCATTAAATGTGGAAAAAAAATTACATTGAACACAGTAAGACTCTGTGTTCTCATATTTTCTGTTGATTGAATAAATGGTACAGCCTTATTCATACAAATATTACTTAGATCGTAATGCTCCATAAAAATCAATATTATCACTTAGTAAAACAAAATGGTCTGTTACATAATTAAGAAACGGGTTTTTGTCTGTGAGTTTTTACATCATGCATAATTAATAGTCTCACAACATTATCAGATACATATACTTTTTTGTTAGGAAATCAAAAACAACAAATACTTTTATAAAAATCAATAAGGTATGTTCGAAAAAAGCCTCGTCAACAATCACTGATAGATATTTTTATTTTATTTTGTTATGAGCATATAAAGAGACTAAAAATAAATATTGTACTCTGTGTAACTAAAAATAAAACTGTGCAGTGAGGCTTAAATGAAAATACCGTTTTTAAACATGAAAAAAAATATTCCATTTTTTTTATACATAAAATCTTGTAATCCATTAATTGGAATTGTAGCATATTAGAAATACTGTAATGTCAAAAAAGTGCAAGTAATACAATCTGTGAAGTATGAGAGAATGTCATTTTATCTGATTAAGCCTGTGCTAATTCAAACAGATAACATTGTGTTATATAGGGACTGATATGGATACATCCATTATAACACAAGGAATACCTATTGATGAATACATTCTACTTTTATTTATGTAAATTATCAGTAGGTATTTAATTTTTGCATACAAATGCCCTGCCCGGTTTTGGACTTCTGATGTTCTACCCATCTTATTTAGTCCATAACAGTCATTACTATGCTGTATGGTCACATTTATATAAGTATAACTAGCTGTACCCCATGGTTTCACCTGCATTAAGTAGAGAACAATCTATTAAAAAACTATTTTAAAAACTTCACACTGTATCCTATAAAAAAATACACAGAATACGAAAAATAAAGGAACACTTTTTCTTTGCTGCTCCACTCCTATTAGTCATAGTGTGATGTTATATAGGCTATAGCCTACTTCACTAAATGGATTATTCAACACAAAAATAATTTTTCAATTCAAACTAGTAGTTGCTGAAATTAGCGCATTCAACCAAATAAACTCTTCAGCTTTATAATAGTATTGTATATATTAGGGACCTTACCAATTCCGAGATGAATTCCTTGTTGCAGACCAAAATGTGAAATGACTTTCCACAGTTTTTAACACACGTTTCGAGAACCGTAAGGGTGTACATGACCACAGTGTAATTTTTCCCAGCACTCTGAGTCAGCCTCTTCCTAATGGCCTTTATGGCATCTTTTGGTCCATCGGTGCTGCTATTGATAATATCACAGATTTCCATGTTAAGAGCCCAATTTTCGGACGATAAAGAGCCATCTGTAGCTTGCTCTAGATAAAGAATGTAAAAGAAAATTAGAAAATTTCCACTTAGTAACACTTAATTGTGTGCATACAAATACAGCCTTTAGAACTTCTATATATCGTAGATATTTCAATCTTTAGCATTGAACGTGAAGGCGATGTAGCTTATTAAATATAACAAAGAGAAATTTGAAATATGTAGTGCGCAACAAAAACGAAAGGAAACTTTGTCGTGGTTTTCAAATTTGTCAAAAATACTGTCTATGACCAAGTCTACAATAACTTACCTATCTTCTGACCAACCGGAGTAGCAAAGGGATTTCCTACCCCGAAAAAAGACATTTTTGAGAGATGATCGAATATTTATCAAAATAATTTCACTGATTTCACTTGTCATTAGGTACCAGAGTTGTTATCATCAAGTTAGTGTTGCCATATATAAAATAATAAAAATGTATTATATATTATCTTTGATTAAAATACACTAATATCTTGTTATAAGAAAATATCTACAGTTAATTTACCGGTCGAAATATAAATAACCATTCAATAAGATAAACATGAGTATTTAAAAAGTATTTACCAATATTAAGCAGATATGCGTTTCTATCAATGTTTTGTCTGGTTCCCTAGCAACTATAAAAATAAGTTAAAAATAATTAAAAACTTTCTCTACTGTGCTGTAATAATATACAATTTTAATTAAGAGCTATACACAATGACTGAAAAGCAATCGTTGAACAGTTTAATAATCCACCCTGACATCGAACCAGGCGTAATTGATAATGCGATGCTTACACGATGTATTTTGGAATATGGTACAGTACTTAAATAAATAATTAACTCTGTTGAATATTTTCCTTTTATTGAAATATTAAAAAATAATATGTAAAAGCATCAAATAAGCTAGTGACTGTTTCCAAGTTTTATTAAGAACCAACGTATAGGTCCAGCGCAGACATATTGTTTCTTAAAATATACCTACGTATGTCTGAAGCAGAACAAGAATCAAAATCATAAGTTTATTTTCTATGGGTCCATGAGGCATTTGGAAATTGTCAAATGAATCGTTCTTTCTTGAATCTATTACCTTGCTTAATTAAAATATGTAAATTATTCTTTACAGGTCCGACTGAAGAAGCAGGGAGACTTTTTGCTGAAGAAGGCGTGCATTTAGATGAAGCGCCAATAGTTCGACTTGAATTTCAAAACATACTTAGAATCGATCATCTTTGGATGTTAAAATCCCTTCGAAAATTAACCTTAGCGCACAATTTAATTGAGAAGATTGAAAACTTAGAGCAATTAACAGGTCTTAACGAATTAGATTTGTCTTTCAACAAAATAGAAAAAATCGAAAACTTAGAACTCTTGGTTAATTTAGAGGTATTGACGCTTTTTCATAATAAGATAAGAAAATTGGAGAATCTAGAAACATTAGAAAAGCTATTGGTTTTTAGCATTGGAGACAATCTTATTGAAGATTTTAAAGAGGTTTGTGATATAGGTACTTACTTAATACATTTTGTTTTGATATTAAATTCTATACAACATCGGTAAAGGTACTTTCTATAAAATTAACATGTTTTACCTTTTTACCTAGGTATGTATTATAATTGTGATATGTATGACTTACTATTATACCTTTTTTTATTAAAAGATGGCGTATCTTAGGCAATTTCGTAAACTTCGAGCAGTAAGTTTTAAGGGAAATCCTTGCTGTGACGATCCAATGACATACGAATTTCTTCGATCCGCTCTTACCAGGGTCACATATATAGATTACAAAGTTGTTACGGAAGAAGAGAGAGAAGGAGGACGAGCGATATTTCGGTAATATGAGATATTTCATAAAAATGAACTAATTCTAATACAGTAGTAACAAACGGTAATTTACAAGTAGATACGTCAAACAAGTACAGATTTATGCAAAATCATCAAAACTTTTGTATCCTAGCGGTTTATTGAGAAAGCTAGACGAAGCAGATGATAAGGCAGAGAAGGCGCGACTGGCCAAAGAGGAATACGATGCCAGAGTTGAATTCTATGCGCTCTCGTTTGTAGAGTACTTAAGCGGCCCGGAGCTGATCGAGTCCATGTTCGAGAAGGATCCCGATGGTTCTCTCCTGCTTGTAATTGGAGGCGAGCTGAACGGATTTTATGAACAGTAAATCATTTTCGTTCATTTCTCTCATTATCTTTGATTTGACTATCTATAAAAATCAAATTCTAAAAATCTTACTTGTTTCTAGTCAATAGATTTTTGTAATGATATTTAAAATGTATTTTAGATATAAAGAACAATACGTAGAAACTATGGTTGGTCTAGTAGAATTTGCCCAAGGAGCATACAATACCCGACAGCACGAAATTAAATTGTTTAAAGACCTCGTAGACAACGCATTAGAAGACAGTGTCAAAAAGAGTAAAGAGTAAGTTTTTAGTGATTCTCTTTTGGAAGATAGATCATAAAGGTAAAAATACTTACGAGTACATCAAGCTCTGGAAAGTGACTTCTCTGAATATTTCTTAATACGCTCAATAAATTCCATCGACAATTCGTATTTGTATATACTTCGTTTTTTATTTTTATGCATAATAAAACCGTTGAAACTATAAAATCTTTTGAAAAGTAAAAGAATTATTTTTTTTATTTTTTAATTAGTTTCTAGCCATTATAATATCTTAAACATAGTGTTATCGCCGAAATAAAAATGATTATTTTCAGGGCAGTGGCAGATTTCGAAACGAAGAAAAAACCTCTAATTAACCAAATGAACGAAATAATAAACAAATTTACTACCAAACAAGCAACGATTGAACAGTTGGAGCCAAACATAATAGATATAGGGGAAGCGTTTAACGATTTACTGTACGAGTTGTGGAAAAAGTTGATGACAATAGAAATGCAATTGTACGAACAGTGTGAGGTTTGTGTTTATAAATGTTTAGCTACGGCAAGGTTTAAAATGAATCAAAAAGGGACCATAACCTAATATGCCTACAACTTTGTATAAACGCAATGGCTGCTCTTAATCAGATCATTACAGAACTGTGTAGGGTAATTAGTTTGGTGCAAATTGTGCTAAAATCAATTCCACTTGGTAATTAGGTTTTCATTAACTCCGTATAATTATGTACACTACTTATATACTTTTAATAAATTCGTTTTTCTAGGAATCCCGTGTTCAGTTTTCCGTGAACATGACTGAGATGATCACCAAGCTGCTGGAAGTTTCTCGTAACGCGTTCGGCGCGTGGCGGGAACACGAGGGCCTGTGGTCGATGCGACAGTTCGAAACGCTTTCCAAACTGCTCGGCAACAAGTTACTGCTTGGTGACGTACCTCCAGACCTATTTGAGGTGAACGGCTCTTTTTGAAAATCGTAATCTTGTATCTAGAATATTTGTCCATATTATTATATAGGTATATCATCATGTCAGGTTTTTTATAAGGTAGAAAGGTAGAAAGGAAGCATTAAGTAGAAAGCATCGTCTGCCAGTGATCTCTAACCTTACCGACCTGACCTGCTTCTATTCCATTCAATAATTTAATGATATTTACTGGAAATCGTACTGTGACATTTTTTGTTTTCAACTTTTGAAAATAGGTATATTCCTATGGTTTGTAGAAAATGTTAGATCAGTTCAAATTTCTCAACAATGGATACAGGCATTTCAAGTATCTAGAGAGCCGCAACGAAACTGAATTATTAAAAAAAACATTTAATATTTTTTAGATTATGATGGATAGGGACTTGATGATGAATCTTGTAGCGCAATCTTCTGACAATCACATGAGGTTCATAGACGCTCGCGAAGACTTGCTCATGACACGTGCAAACAATTGGCGAGATGACCTAGTACAAGGAACTAATGAGTGAGTAAACTTGTATATTTTGACGTAGTACATTATGTAGTATTTGTATTTTTATTATAATCATAACAATTTACAGCAACGAAGTAAAACGCAACAGAGATAGAATCCTAGAGATATACTTTTTCATAGACAATCAGCGGGAGGAATGGGCGGATATGCAAATGAGTATGACAGAAACTGTCGATCCCGAGACCGCTGCATTACTTGGAGATGACTTTTGAAATCCAGATATTTATCAATATTTACAAAACAGTTCTATTTTCTTCTTATTTTGATGCAACAGACTCCGTAATTTAATAAAAACAATATCAATCACGAATACAACACATGACGTAAATGATATCAAACGTCATACAGTCTGACTACTTATATGGTGTGTGTATAATAGTTCCGATTGGATAATTAATACTTCCGTTTCCTGTGAAATAAATTGCCTCATAAATTTAATTTTTTAATTGTATAATTCACTCTATCAATCCAGATTGCAATTGTGTGGCAGAGTTTGTTCGAAGCCTTTTACAGTTACACAAAAGAGGAAAAAAGAGAAGGGAGAAAGGTTGCAACCAATAGGAGTAAGGGAAAAAGCATGTTTTTCTAAGTATTTATTTGAATTAAAAATCAAATTTCATTACCAGCAATATATTGTGATGGATTTTAATAAATCGGTATAACTGGCCCCCAAAAACCCTGTTGTGTACGCCATCTTACGAAAATTCAAATGATAATAAATATAAAAAAGCAACGGTTATACAAATATATTTGACTTCTGTATTACAAAAAATATCAAAATATAAATAAGCTTACACTAGGCTTTGAATTGAATCCTATACCATAGGATTGCTAATTGCTATTTTCTGACTACAATGTTACTAATTTTTGGTGCTGTAGATATAATCTATCTATTATCTAAGATAATCTTATCGTAGCTTCTATTGGTATCTATTTTATTTGCTACGTATTCCGTATTCTAGATAGTCATCTTCAGTAAAACCTACTACTATTGAATCGACGGCTCTGCAATGTTTTCACTATTATAGAATTTAACCAAGAAGCTTCTATATTTGCCGCACTGCACTGCTACGGTAGAACGCTTATTTTCGAGTATTAATGTTATGAAAACGAAACTAAGAAATAAATTTTAAAATATGTACGATTTCAAAATAAAGATGAAACGGAAATTCAAGATTTACAAATTGAAAATGAGATAGCTATTAACATATCTTAAATGTTTCAGACTTTTGACGTTTAATTTGATTAAAACTTTTATAATTATATGATTTATATGGCCTCTCTATAATGTATTTTCTTTATTACTATCATTAAATAATACAAAATAATAAAAAGATAAAGATGTAGATTTACTGTTTTTGAATATGACATTTACAGTTTTCTAGTTTTTTTCAAGCATATCTGCAGTTTGCTCTATACTGGCGTTGGCAACACTGATGGTATATTAATAATTATAATGCTCTAACAATTATCGTATCCACCATTTGTATACTATCTGTAGTTAATTTACCATAACATTCAATAATGTAAAGTTTGATCTGCGACTTAAAAACTTTTAAAAGAGATTTTAGAATAAATATACACAAATATTTTAAGTTGACGCCTAGATTTTAATTTATGCAGCTCGCAAATATTGAGGTTGTTTTATAACTCTCTTATTTAATTTTATTAATTAAAGGGTTATTTTGCCTAGCGTACGACGAATATTTACACTGATAGTAAATAACTCCATTTATATAATCATTATCATCATTTTCCCATTTTTCAGTAGAATTGTTTACAATTATGCAATTTATAACTAGAAATACTCTATTTAATATAAATAATAAATATGGTTCATATTATTGTATGTTAAAATAATATTATTGCCGATAACCACAAACTGCTGGTAAAACCAAAAGAATTTCATTAGATAGGTATATATATGGCAGTTATTGTTACTTTATTTAAAACATATCTAGTAAAATTATTGTTGATCATTTCTTTGCTTTTTGTTTCATAGCTTCAATATACATTTCTAGACCTTGTTGTATTTTGGGATTCTCGAGGAATTGTAAAAATTCATCAACATCCTGTTTTCTGTTTGCCTGCAATCTCCGGAGAGGGGCCTCTCTTATTCTCTGTTTTGTGATAAATCGAGCCATGGCTGGTATTCTGTCAAATTGCTTGATGAAAGCTTTACATTTGGCAATAGCGTCATCCTTGCTAGTAGCAATATCATCAATCATTCCCACCTAAAATAAATGTTACTCAATATCACTTCACTACTACACAACTTTACAGGACACTTACACTACTTCACAGTAAATTACAAGAACCGTTAAGGCCAGTTTACCACATAAGCCAAATGGGGATTGGCCACACTTCACATGGGGCAACTACTCTCAGGTGTAGAGGTTTCCTTACCGTGTTTCCCTTCACTGTTATAGTGATTTATTTTTATAAAACGCACGTAGCTATGAAAAGCCAAGAGGTTGGTGCCAGCTTCAATGGCGGTACAAGACCGAAACTTAATGCGGGCAACGTACAATTTGCGAGTTTATAGAAAAAAAGAACATTTAAAATTGAACAATTTGAGGTGGTGGCCCACACCGCTCACGCCTTACGCCGCCTCAGGCCAGAATTACAACTCAAATCTCCAGTGAAAGCCTGAAATTTACACCAATATAATATCACTGACCTTTAAAGCTTCATCAACTGTAAACAGTTTGCCAATGGTGAGCGCCAGTTCCGCTTGCCTCGTGTGGATAGTGTGGCATAGAGTGTCCATGAACCAAGTGGGTGCAACGATACCGAGTGCAGTCTCATTTAGGCCTATCGTGTATTTACCGGTCACCATTGCTCTATATTCACATGACATAGAGAGAAGACAACCGCCAGCGGGAGCATGACCCTGTAAATATGATACATTTCCATATTGTAATGTTGTTTATTTATATTTAGGTATTAGTGACCCCGGCGAACTTCGTACCGCGCAAAATTTTCGATTTTATATTCCGAACTTCAGCTATATAACAAAAATGGTATCAATCAAAATCTGTCCAATACTTTTTGGGTGAAAGCCGGACAATAGACAGACCGAGATGAATTTCAAAATGAATTTTTTTGGCTTGTGTTACTAGTATGCTAGACCCCTAGGGATATTTTTGTTAGTTTTCATTCAAAGTAAGATAAAATTGAGAGGGTTCGTCAAATTTATTTTACTATTAGAGGGTTCGAAAATTAATTAACAACTTCTGTTATATAAAAATATTGATATGGAATATAAATTTATGAAACATACATTTATAGCTGCTGCAGTGATGTAGCTGGAACCAAAGAGTTTCAGCCACACTTCTTGAAGGGTAGACCAGAATGCTTCAGCCCTTTTTAAGTCTGGTTTATACATTTCCATAATGTCTAAACCAGCTGAGAATACTGTTGGAGATGCCTAAAACATTATTTGTTAATAGAATTTATATATTATGATCAAATTTGATCACCGGACAAGATTTAGTTCACTCCATATTATTTAATAATGTTTTAATACTTAGGTATCATGATGATTTGCTTGTCATAATGTATAAAATCTACGTAAACTTACTGAGGTTAAAATCAATGCTCTACTTTTGTTTTTAGCTACTTCATCAAATGCTTTACTTAGGTCTTGCAGCATGTCCAAATTGAGGCTATTCACTGGCATCCTCTGCATCGTCAATATGGCTACTCCGTCATTGTCTACTTTCAGATCCGTTAGCGGGCCCGCCTGACTGGCTAGCAGCCTAATGCTGGGTATTGCTCTGCTGACATTCTTCACTGTTTGTCTTAATGAGAACATTCTAAAAAGGATGTTTAGAAAAATTATTGTTTATACGTTTTTTTTTTATCGGAATACGGTTGCAAAGGAGTAGCCGCCCATGGACATCTGTAACCGACTCCTAACAGGGCTGTAGGGAGTGTTAGTGGGAATTCAGTTAGTACAAAATGTTAATATGAATTAGTTGGTGACTATTCATTAGTAATAGGACTGCAGGCTGTTAGTGATATTAGCCCAGTTAGTATGTGTTAGTAGGTGCAATTAGTAAGTGTTAGTAGTTGCCCTGTCAGAAGTCGGTCACAGATGCGTTGCTACTCTTGAGGACTAAGATGGTCGCCTCTGGTAGACAAGTGGACCGTGAAGTGGAAGTGTGCAGCACGTTTGTTTGTTGAGTCTTGGCGTAATAAAAATATCTATATAAGATGTTTAGAAGTATATTTGTCGGCTGTCCGGTCACCATAGTACAGGCATTAAATTGCCTAACATGTGGTTCTCACTCTCCATCCTCTCACTCACTCTTCCCTCACTCTCACTGTAATAGGAGATCGATCTTCAGCAATGGAACTATAGGAGGACTGCAAATATTTTTCTCTAAAAGTTTCACCGCTTCGCAAAAGTTCCCAAAGCGTGCACACAACGATTTGCGTAATGACGGAGACAAATTGTCGGTGCGGGACCGAAATCCGCATTTTCGCATTGTTGCGGATGCGGATATGCGAACGGCCCGCAATGTTGGCAATATTGCGACCATTTTCAACGGGCCACATAAAAGATTGAAGCTCACCATTCAACTGTAACCTCGTATGAAGAACGCTCTTCTTAAGAGCATGTACACATTTTGTGTCTACGTATTGAAATAGGCACTGCTACGTATTTCGGCATTGACATACTAGAGAATTTTTTAACTTCAATCGAATACTAATATAACATATGCGATGAATCGAAACGGAACTTGTACCTAGCATCTTTATCTTTTTCTTAGGAAAAGGTTACGCACGCCATCTGACCCAAGCCACACGTAACCCGCTCATGGTAACCAGACAGCTGATAATATACATGACATACATTTTTAAATAGACACTTAAATAGGTTTATACGCATACGCTGAACAATCAGTTAACCATAGGAGATAGATATATGCAATCGCGGACTTTTCTGTAGTATTTTTGTAGATCTACAATTCTCTCTAGTACATTACTTTGGTGTATCTCTGCTAGTTTACGCAGCGTACGCAAGAAAAGCTCTCAAAGCAGAAATATT
>DWGJ01003216.1:0-13853 GCA_018246895.1 Aspitha aspitha aspitha | reverse complement strand
CATGTGGATGATAATTGAGTTTCATTTGTTTTTAACGAAGAGAACTTTAGATTTCAGCCAATCTTTGAGTTCATTTATTTAACTATTTAATAGACACGATAATGGAAATAAACTTGTAAATCGTTTATTTTCCAGCTTAAATGAAACTTGACGAGCCATTTGTTGGTTTACCAATTCATTTTTGAACTAACTCCTCACAGAACTGTCGGGTGGCTCACAAAGCGAATAATTTTTTAATATAAAAATTTCAAATGCAATATTAATGCGCTTTAGTGCATTTCGCATCTATTTACAATCCACGTGCGTCTCGTAGATCGCATTGTTTATAGTTTGTATAAAAATATTATTTCGTATTGTGCTCTCGTGTTTTTCCCCCATTATTTTTTCATTCCTCCGTAGAACACACGACGATGTACGTATGAAAATGAATGTTTCATTTTAGTGTCTACGCCGTTCCACTGGATAGGTATTAATGTCACACATTTCTGCCGCACAGCCGCACACTGCTTTGCTGTTTTAATCCAATACGCGGTTACACCTGCGAGCTGGCGACACAACTAATAACGATATTATTATTATTAATTATTAATAATTAACTAAACTCACTAACAATCCTATTACAAGTCTTCGAGATCGGCCTAGCCTTGAAACTATTGATTAGTCTTTTTGTATTTTTTAACATTAAACACAATATAATCTCATATTACTGTTTATTGATTCTATGTTACCACATATAAATTTGAATTCTTAACCAATTTTTTTTTTCTTTCATCCATCTTTTACTGTTTCTGTGGCAATGGGAAATCTCGATGATTTTGTATCGAAAGAAGATTGTGAAACCCGGTCGTTTGTGCAATGCACGCATATCATTAAATCGGAAATATTAGCAGCACATCGTAAAGAAATCAATAAACAGAGTTTGAGCGAACTCGACGCTACGCTCACAATAGCATCGCGCTTCGCTACGCGCGCTTGTCACGCTTAAAGAAGCGGCACAGTTACTGAGTACCATTTGCCTATAAATAAGGGTGACTACAGGGTTACTTAGCTTAACATATTCAGTGGTATTTCGTCCGAAATCACAACTGACAACACACTATAAATTAATGTTTTCGTACTTTCTTTATTAGTATGTTCGACTTTCCGATTGGACCGTTGTTAGGTATTTCTTAAAAACTTGCTGACATCTGATTGAGTTAAAATTTGAAAAGAAGGAGAAGGAAAGAAAGGAAATATCTTTATTTGCGTGGCACTCAGTTAAATACAATACAGAAGAGATGCAAGAATAAAAAGAAATATAATTAGAATAATAAAAATATAACAAACGAAGAAAAACCAAAAACAATGTAAAATAAAATAACAAAAATTAGAGTACCCATTATAAAACCTTTGGTCTCTGCTGCAACCGCGTGCACCTTAAAAAATTTGAAAACCGAAATGGTTGTTTGTGATAAAATGTGGCATAAAATGGCCAGTAGCTGACTTAAGATGTTTAACAGGATACTGTTAATAATAAGTGCTGTTGCTAATATTAATTTATGTACAGCCACCAAGAAATCGTTATCTAACTTCAAGGGAACTCGGCGCTACGCCACGCTAACAACCGCTATATTCAGCTATGCTAAAAGGATCGCGAATCGGGGCATTGCGACCGCAACCCCTTACCCGTAACTAGAAGGCTTTGTGAAATTTGCGACACCCCTGAAGTTTTTTGAGGTTAGTTTACCCCCTAGCACAGAGCACCCCTTAGCGGTGACGGGAATGTGATAGTTAAGGTCGTATTTTAGTTAGTATAGTATTAAGTAATTTGGTGTTGAAAATACCGGTGATTTTTGCATGTTTAAGTGAAAGAATGTTTTAAAAGAAGCAGTAACAACCTTTAAAACTCACGAAAGTATCTATCAACACCCTATTTATTGGTCCACTGCTGGACCGGCTCTCCTATCAGAGTGAGAGGGATTTAGGCCAGAATCCACCACGCTGGCCAAGTGCGGATTGGTAGACTTTACACACCTCAAAAAATTTGTATTATATAATATGTACTTTGTAACATCTCTAAAGTGTGTTGGTTTCCTCACGCTGTTTTCCTTCACCGCTATGGCGAGTGATATTTAAATTTTTAGTTACAAAACGCACAGTTCCAGTTTGCAAATAATTTCGTCGAGTTAAGCGGCGAAATTGTCTTGTAATTTTGCTGGAACGAGTTACTCGTACGTTTGAGATCGATTCTGATTAATCCGCGGTACACCAGGCCCCGTGTACGTTTAACGAGTTGAGCCCGTTTCAAGAAGCTTCGTAAAACCCTCTCGCGCTTCAAGGCTTCCGTTCGCTCTTTGTAAATCACACGGGATTTATACGTATGTTCACAAATTTTGTATAAACAAAAATCTCGGGCGGTATGTACCTATATTAAATTCACGTGTTTATTAAGCGCTCCTCAAACGCTAGGTTTATAGGGATGTAATAGACAGCATCGTGAAACAAAAGTATGTATTTCATCTCTGTCCTGTTTTGTTTTTAATTAATGTTTTAATGTTGGTTTGGTTATCGTTTCAAGTCCATTCATTCTTAACTTGATGGAATCTAATTCTTATTAGTTAGTGCCGTATGTGTGTGTGTACATAGTTACATAAATGTGCGTTATGCGACATATACTGATATGTAACATTCTGTATTAACAAAAATGGTATAATTACTATTTGTCAATATAACATCTATTGCATTATGATTATTTTGTTCTATTTTCATATCCCCAAAAATGATATTTTGGGTCGTTGCTAACAGTTAAAGTATAAAAATGAGCGTTCAATATTAAAATAAAAAATTTTTTTTTCTTCTGTATTTTATTTGTCTTCATTATTACTGATTTTTGTATGATGCAAAGTATTTTTCTGGTTATGTACCGTTGAGTATAACCGAGTAGGTACTGTAAATAGAGTACCTACTAGGGGTGTTAGGTATATGAAATTTGGGATACCGATTGGATACGGATATAGGAATAATTATAATACCCGATTCGGATACGGATACGGATATGAAATTATTTCTGATTACCGTTAGTTTCGGATAGTTTCGGTTATGGATGTTAAATTTATAAGAAATTTCAATAGTCAAAAGTCAAAAGAATCCGAAATTATCCGACACTTTTATATCGGTTTCGGTTACGGATAGATTTTTATATCGGATATCCGATAGTTTCGGTTATGGTTACGGAGCTCCTTACATCCCTACTGAGTACAAGCGAAGCACTGTTTGGCGCAGTCTCAAGCCGGCCGCACTGAGCTCGCGGGCCCTAACCACTGCTCCGCCATAACTGGGGGGCTTTGGGAAATTCGTGACGTTGTCGCGCCACTACGGGTTTTCGACGCTCCTCCAACTGTTAGGGACCGCACGCACTTATTAAAAAAACGCCGCCTTAAACGCAACTTTTATAAAATATAGATTTATCCAAATATCCACATAAAAAATAAATTTATCCAATTTGGTGCAGTTGTTCGGAACTTATGCGCGTACAAACATTTCGGTGATTCATTTATGTATGTACATACATAGATTAATACATTTTTTTCATTACCTAAAATATGATTTAATACGGTTTTATTACACACATGTTAAGATTTTATAAATGGAATTCTTCGCGCGAAGAAAGCAAAAGTTTCCAAGTTTAAGAAGGTATTGAACTTCTATGTTAATTCGAGCATCAAGTTCCCCATGAACGAATCCATGCTTACGTAACTCGTATTTTCACGATGTTCTCATATTTCTGTGGCTTTCTGAGCAAATAGAAACTTTTCAAACTCACATTGCGCCGTTTTGATACCTTCTAACTGGTAATACCTAATTATTATAATGTTTATTAGAATCATAATTATGTAGATAAGGAACAGAATCACAAATTTATAAAAAAAAATAATGTTTAATATGCAAACGCAAAACATTATACGCGTTTAAACATTAGACTTAAAAGCGGAATAAATCGCGTAAAATTTTCATATGTACCATTATGCTAAGCAGCGCCCATCTCATGATCATCCATAATTTTTTTATTTTATTTATTTATTTATTTATTTATTGTATTGCATTGTCACAAGTACAAAAGATGTCACAGATAATATTTAAATTTACGCTGTAACATACCTATCCGCTGTAACATGTAAAGGTGTACAATTCTTCGGCCTTAATTATAAAATTATTAATTAAATTATTAATTTTTTTATTTCATATGGTGTATGTGCGATTCATCATTAATAAATCTCTTTATTTCTTTCTCTCTCTTTCTTTCGTTCTCTCTTTCATATTTGTGGAACGGGCGTTTTTGTTCCAGCGTTCTCCCGCAATCGTGCACGTTATCTTAGTGGAAGCGGTTTGCGATTCGCCGTCGCGCGCGGCTTACTTGCGCGGCGGTTTGCACCTACGAGCAGCTCACCCCCTCGTCAATTATTTATTAATTCGCTTGACGGCTTCCCCGCTTCTGTGCGACGCATATTCGTTACCCAACCTCTGATGGTTTTAATGGCAGCGCGATAATACACGTTTGATACAAATTAGCGGTGATTGTCGGTCTTGATTTCAGTCACTCGCGATGTCTTACATTTTTATATCTTTGCAGCCATCTGACTTGATAATTCAACTTCACATGAGGTTAGCTGTTGAAAGAAATAAGCGCTAGACACCGCCGTCTAGCGCCGTCTAGCGAGCGCAATAATGCTGTGGTTTGTGGTCAAAATAAATTCTTTTGACCACGCGGGCAAAGTTGCCCATATCACCTAGTAATTCAAATTGAAAATGTTCTATTCGTGACAAGATTACAACACTCAATAAGTACCTAATACTTATATAAATGTTTTTTCATTAATTTCTGTACCTACTCACAAACAAAGAATATTTTTATTACACCCAATACAAAAGTAATAAATGTGTTCATATCACAAGGTTTTTATCGAACTCACGACCTCCGATCTAGCAGTATGTGACCACTAGACCGGCAGGTCAAACAATTGTTATATCGCTGCTTTTCATGAATACTCGCACAATCTAAAATCCACATTTTACAGGGTAGCCATTTGAAAATTAAACGAAATAAAATAATATTGTAGAAAATAACCAATCAAAAAACGACATTTTTGCGCGCCATTACGCCGGTTATGCCGTTATGAATGTCTTACTGAGTATGAAATAAGGAATATTTTGGATTTATTTGTGATATAAACTGGTATTTTCAAAATTTTGATTTGTGCGAATATTCATGAAAAGCAGCGATATGTGTAGCATTTAGCGATGTTACATGACCTGTGAAGACGGCAAGAGTGGTGTAGTTTTTCAAATTCCGTTAGTCGAGTTGTTCGGCTGACGCGGCGGAGAAGTAGGTCGGGCAGACTGCTTAGTTCGCATCCATACCGACACAATTGTGATATTTTAATGACATCAAAGACAAATAAACGAATCCGTACTAACATTTTAATGCGACGGCGTTTCTTTGTATGTTTGTTTCTCTTTTACACGAAATCTGAGCAACGGAAAGATGTGATTTTTGCTACGGAGGTAGATAAAGGACTGAAGAGTGATATACGTTAATTTTTTTTGGCGAAAAATATCTAATTTTAATGAGAAATACGTTTTAATTAAATATGACGTGTGAATATAATAACTTTATTGACCGCGCGGGCATAGCCGCGGGTAACAGCTAGTAAATGTATATAATACAATACTATTTTTCGTATTCACTTGCGTGGAATTCTATTATTACTGGGTTTTTATACCCCTTTTATTATTCTACTATCTACTACGGCCTACTACTACGGCCATAGTTCTAAGGCTTCTGGGTTTAGACCACTAGTAGCTAGCTACAGAAACTGACTTAAACAGATATATATTACACCGAGTCACAGAAGAAATAAATACGCTCATCACACCCGTTTGTCGTGGGTGGGAATCGAACCCGCTACCCCCGTAATGACCTTCAATATCACTGGATAAAACTGTAACATGTTTATGTTATAAAACTGGCGTCCAGACTAGTTCATTGAGGTAGTTAATTTGATGGCTATATAGGTACCTATTTCATATCACACAAGACCTGTATTGTAGATAGGATTATGTGATTATGTTATATGGAGTTTAGAGTACAGCTGGAACCATTAACGCGTTATATAATAAGCTAACAGGGAGCTACTCGTATTTAATTATATATTTAATACCTAACAAATGTAACAATATTGTAAAAAAATAGTTTTAATGTAATCTATAAGATAGTGAGCAGAAAATTGCTCAATATTACTATAAGACGGTTGTTTTTTAGAATTCACCCTTTCACACGATGAGTATGGGATTGGAATACGCCACGCATATCTTTACAAATCCGCGCGTAAAATGAAATAGCAATGATTACCCTTTTCCGTAAGGTTTTCTAAGGTGTGCAACGTCGCAAACACAGCCAGTAAGGACACTGAAACCTCTTCACCTACACCGGTGACCTGGTGCATTAAAAGCGTAGACCAATATTATGGTGATGATGGTAAACGCGTTTGGAAATGGAAAGAAAAACACGCGACCTAGCCGTAATTTTAGTAGAATTTTCCTCTTGCTATTTGTAAGAAAAGAAAGCGTTCTTCTCGGTTCTTGTATGCGTAGCGTAGCGAAGTCACGCCCTATGTGGATTTTTAACATTGTATACGAATGTAAGTGTGTAGTTTCACCTGTCTATTTGCGACAACCCTACACACCTGGATACCTTAGTCTTGTACGTGTAAATTACTTACGAGTTTAAGGCGTAGGGCTGAAGCGTCACGCGGTTAGCGAATAATGTGTGAAAGCAGCGAATAGCGTGATTTATTTTTGTTTAATACCCTGTAATTGTCATCGCGCGCCGATGACGGTCGCGTCCGGCCCGGTAAATCAATGCCGCTATGTACACAAGTCATCGCTTATGTACCATGTACTCCTAGTACATAGGCAGCGTTTGTACGGGTATACGCGTGTACGTAGATAATCTCGTCATAGCTCGCACCCGTTATGGTATTACTGTGTGTGGGCGGGGTGTGCTGGGGGGACAAGGGGGGTAGGCCCCGCGATCCCCGCGGGGTGGCGCTGTCCGCTTTAAAAATACTGGGGCGCAGCGAAACTACCGAGCCAGCAGAATGCTAAAGGAAGCCGTTTATTTCGAAAGACCGCGAAGACTTCAGCCCGCCTCTGCGCTCCTGGTAGCGACGGGTAAAAAGTTCTAAAAATGGCGGATGAAAAAGAACTCGGCGAGCTATTAGCGCTTGCTTGCGCAAAATCTTCTTTATTTTTTCAGTTCGCTCCGTTTCAAACTGCAATAAACTTACGCAATACTAAAAACATTTTTGGCAGCATTTACGAAAATTCGCCGATTATAGTTTTCGTAACGTTTTCTACACAGTCAGGCGTCCGGTCGCGGTGACCTCACAAAAAGTGCATACACGCCTTCTTGTTTTTACTGACACGCATCGCAACCTGCGATGCAAAAAATGCAAACGCATAATTAATCCGACATTTAAACACTTGGTGTATTGACCTGCTTTGAATGGTAAACAGGGGGGATGAGCAATAAATAGCTATTACAATGTTACGTTTGATAGGAAACAAATAAATTTACACAAAACACACCTAGTCTGTCTGTTATTCATTTACCTTAGCAAAAACTTCATATTCTTTTAACAAGTGTTATCATCAATATGCAAATACAAATAATTATGCAAAAAATTACGTTTAATATGTATTAAATTAAACATATACATACATATATATATGAAGACGAATGAATATTATAACTACCTCGATTCTTTACGTTTTACGGCTGAATCCTTTTTGATGAAACTTAATGCAACAGTTCCAACTCGGAAAAAATTGATTTTATAAAAAAATGTGTTCTTCGTTTTGTAATGAAAATGCTTTAATTATAAATTCATTTATGTAGCGAAAACAGTCAGTTGTCTAATTTTACACTCTTTATATTAGTTCACCTGTATGCATGTCTGTATGTAACCGTCGCTAAACTCAATTTTGTCCCACTTTGAACTGACAGATTTAAATTAAACTTTGTACACTTATTTTAACCACGCCCAGCTAAGCAATAAGGCAACATACATACATACATTTTATAGTTATCGACTGGCCTCGTGGTCGACCCTGACTACAAAACCGGAGGTCGTGGGTTCGATTCCCACCCGGGACAAACATTTGTGTGATGTGTACATTTGTTTATTCTGTGTCTGGGCGTAATATAAATATCCATATAAGTACTATATCGTATGTACATATGTATGTTTATCACCTGTCCGGTCATCATAACACAGGCATTAAATTGCCTAATTTAGGATCAGACAGCCGTGTGCGGAATTGTCCCCAGTTATTTATTATTATTATCAGCAAAAAATCGTGCAATCAGTCATCCACAAAATGTGTAATCGCTTTAATATATATCATATATATATGCACCATATCATCATGCTTGTCGGTCAATATCTGTTTGAATATTCTACCCCCATACAAACGGATTTGTCATAATTGTGATATCAAAAATGTGTATTAAGGAGTTAGTATGTTAATTTGCATTTGAGCAATACTTTTGCGATTCTGGTTGCGTCCAGTTATTACAAGACGATCTCGCTAGGTCGCTAACCAGGTACGCAGAAAGCAGCGGGTGCAAACTATGGTATACCTATCTACCCACAAACCTGACAGGCTTCTATGTTAGTCTGTCTCTTCATACAAACGAGTCTTCTTCGGCGACTTAACACCAGTCAGTATTTGATCTTATTGCTTTACAATTAATGTGGTATATTATTAAGTGAATAACATTACTTTAAAAAGCACTTTCTTATACGTAGTCATCTTTCCATGACCATTACTATTGTTATTTCTCGATCCTATTCGACTTGGTACACTCATGATCTTACGTGATACCTGCTTGTAAATGGTAGGAGCTTGTCATACCAAAATTTTTAAATGTTTTGTTTCTGTTAGACACATCTGTTTTACTTTCATCGTTGAGGATATAAGAGAGATCAATAGTCAAAAGTAAATTTAATACTCAGAGTTTGCTTATTTCAGGAGTATTAATTATATTTATTTATTAGCACGTTTTCATATAAATATAGCTTACTGGAGGGCTTTCATGGTAGGTAGTCATCGTCCCTTAACAATAGGAGACATCAATGTCAATCATCAGGTCACTTGTATGTTATTTTATTCTTTTATTTATTAACTTACGTTTTTTGATGCTCACATAATATTTTATGGTGGACACAAAGTTGTTCGACTCTTTTGCCATAGTTGTTCGACTCTTTTACCATAATTGTTCGACTCTTTTGCCATAGTTGTTAGACTCTTTTACCATAATTGTTCGACTCTTTTGCCATAGTTGTTCGACTCTTTTACCATAATTGTTCGACTCTTTTGCCATAGTTGTTCGACTCTTTTGCCATAGTTGTTCGACTCTTTTCTTGCGAGTTTGCGTAAGGAGATACTTTTGGCAGTCATTTTTAAGCAGTGCCTTTATACTCATTTTGTTGATATACTTTTTTTGGACTTCCTGCGTGTACGTAAATAAAAAGAGAGAAATAGAGATGTTATGTTGTTATATTAAATTTAATCTACAAGAAAGAACGTAAAGACAATAGTGTCATTGTTAATGAAGTTAAGGAAGAAATAATGCGTGTACCGTTAAGAAGGGATGCACGTCACAGACAATACATCAACAGTAGGAACAACATCTCGATGTGTTCAGAAATAGACGTAAGTCAATCTTAGCGGTGAAGACAGTGGCTAAGGATGGCCCGCGGTTTAGAGTGATATCGATGATGACTGATCGTTGCGAGACCGATGGGCGTTCGGCGTTGAAAATTTAAATGTATTTTGTTCGTATTTTCATAATTGGGCGCAGGGGGTGGTGGCGCCGCGGGCGTCATCGCCTGGCGTGGGTATTTAATGATTATACGGTGACTGCTACCTGATTGCTGCTCTGCGCGCTCCTGATATCGATAAAACTAATCGATATGGGCGTTAGCTTATACGGTGTTTGATTTCGATATATTATTACAACAAAAAAATCGTTTTCTTTGAATTGGTTAGGTTAGGTTATGATGGTAAAGTTGTAAAGGACAGTATTCCGTTTTTAAATATTCAAAAATGGAACATGATTTATAAGTAGGTACATTACTTGTGTAATTTGCTGATTTTGATTGTGTTGAGCTTATATATCGTATAAAATGTGTATTGTATAATGAAGTACAGATTTTCGACACACATTGTCACGCCTGATGTCTTTAAGGGTAAACAGATACAACGACTTTTCTTTTAACCCGTCTCATGTATCTGTACATTTATTGAGAACAATTGAAAGTGTAAATCCGTTTTGATATTGCACTGCCCTACTTAATACGGTCCAAATAGGTGCCTCACCACTTACATAACTGCGTGAAACTTATCTAAAAACGCTCACCAGCGGACCGAGGCAGTCTGAAGCGTCGCACTTAAGCGCTTAACTCTCACCTCGAACTATCGACTATCGATAAAGCGGATAGGCGGTGTCACGGCGTTATCACTCGCGGGGGGGCAACACTACGGTAACGGGCCCCCTCTCGCGAGGGTGGCAACACCGCAGTACATAGCCCATGTATCAGTGTATGTACCAGGGAACCAGCACATAGGTGGTCGCTGCCGAAATTTTGCAGCATTTTGTATTGAAAACTAGGTTATACTACAATTTATTTCATCTATCCGCGGCACCTGAATCGACGCCGCGGTCATTTGCCTGTGCATTCGGAATGCGCATTTCATAATATGGTGCCGTTGAAATTTCGTGACTGAAATTCATCTATATAAACACTCATTACTTATCTTACAGCGGCGATAGCTTAGCGGTGTTAGATCCGTCGCCCGTAAAAGGCAAAATATGGAGTGAACTAACAATTCTACAACATCTTTAAATGTACCCATATTTGTGCAAATATATGTCTTTGTCTTTGTCTGAAAACCTATTATAGCACAAATAGTAGCTCACCAGCATCTACATTAATAGAATTACGCAGTAGTTTTCTATAGTAATAAAAATAGCTTTAATGCCCCTCAAAAGTAAAATCTGCATCACTAGCGCGCGAAACGAATTTAATTTTCTGATCGACGTGTATAAGTAACATTCAGTCTTGGACAACTGGTCCCAACAGTGGATACTGCTTCGTGGAGAAGTGAAACAGCCATCTTAAATGATCAAAGTCGTCTCACCGCCGTCCCTAATTCAAGTTTGCGCACTCATCATTTATTTAAGCGTACGTAAAAGTCTCTCCCCTAATTTGGGTAATTATTTGGGCAGGGTTTATACTCAAATATTGAAGGTGTGGTGGTGGGCCCTTTGAAACTGGCGAATTCACTTTGAAATATGATACACGCTGTCGAACAAGACCGTGTCTATGAAAGGGAGGTATATACATTATGTAAAACAAGTGAATGTAGCGGAATATTCTCCTTCTCCTTACCCATGATTGCGTTTAGGTAACACAACACATCAGAATACCCGCAAATGAAGTGAAAATTTTCATTAATTAACATCCCGTAGCAACTAGCTTGTATGAATTTTGATAAAGACAGTCTGAAAGAATAATTAGACATTGTCTATAAATGCACATACATGATAAGTAAATACATTGAAATCTAAAACCTAACTCGTTTTATTTTTCTTTAGTGATTTAATATTTATTTTTTATTACATACAAAGAAAGAAAATTTTACTACCGAAATACGATACATATAAAACTACACTTGTACGTTACGAACAAAGATACGAACAATAAGAAAAAATCTCAATAACAACGTACTTATCTCTTATATATATAAAAATCACGATGTTCGTTTGCGCTAATCTTCGAAACCACTGAACCGATTTCAATGAAATTTTATACATATGCATTGTTTGGTCCAACTTCAAAGATAGGATAATCTCATTTTTTTATTGCAAAATTATTGTTTTCTTATAGGACAACACTTAGTCGGACAAACATTATAGTACGGAATTTTGACATATATGACATATGTATATGATTTCACGTATATAACCACGGCAACGTCAGGTCAGGTGAACTAACTATATCCATTTTATCACAAAAAATTGTAATGGTTTGTCGATTGGAAGTTAATTCGTAAATTTTAAATTGCATTCAAAACAGTTTTATAATCTGTGTGCTAACACATTATCTTGACGGTTCCGTACAATTTATTTTTCATCATCGGGACACGTTCCAGCATCGGAGGTCCATTCATTACATCAAAGGCACACCCGTTTCAGGTAGCACACAAAACCTTCCGAATTAAAACGTCGAGTGGAACAAAACCCGAATTTCCATTTCAATGGCGGCTCGCGTGCGCCCAACACCTCTAATGCTCGAACGCCGTATTAGTCCCAAAATAAATAGACGCAAACCCTCCAGCGCCCGGTTCGTTCAAAGTGACCCCGATTTATACCTAAATAATGAAAACCTTATATTAAACCACATTTACGCATAGATTAATTTGCTGTACATTTTAAGCATATTTATTGCTGATGTATGAACAGCATTCGTTTTTGCTTACCTTGCTTGCTTCTTAAACATGTTTTTACATTATTATTTTTTTTATTAATTGATGAGCGTAGACGTTTTATAATTAGTCTTCGTTGATGTATTTAATCAAAAAATACATACATATATTTTCAATTCCTAGCTATTGATATTGAAATATTGCCCTATTTACAAAAAAAGCTGTTGTAAATAAGTATTTGTTTAGTGAAATGTGCACTATATGTAGTATGTTTGTATTTACCTTTGTCGGCACCCTATATCAATGCAAAATCAACATCTTACCACGCAATCTTAATCTCTCCGCGCGCGCAGTAAAGCTTTCTCGGGAAACGGTCGCATTGTGCGCTTTGTTCACGCGGGGTCTATAGTACCCCATTAGCATTTAAGGGTTATCGCCTTTTGTAGGCCTAACTTAATCGGTTTGTGGCTGAAGCATGAATTTGAGACCACGTGCCATCGATACCTTTTGAGCGAGCGGCGAGCGGTTTAATTTACAAGCAACTGCGGGTATTACATTACACATTATTTTTTGACAGACCTCACACGTTAAAGTGAGCATTGATTAGTGTGATTTTTGATACGAACGAACTATCGAAATGCGTAATTTTAGTAGTTGTGGAATTGTCCCCGGTTATTTAGTGCACATCCCTACTAATATTAAAAATGCGATTGTAACTCTGTCTGTCTGCTTAACGTTCACGCCTAAACCGCTGAACCGATTTTAATGAAATTTGGTACAGCTATAGACTGGATCATGAGAAAGGACATAGCCTACATTTTATCGCAAAAAAGGGGTTCCAGGGCCTGGAATGAAGGTTTGTATGGAAGTTTTTATTTAGTACTTTGTATTTAGTCAGTTCGTATGAAATATATTACAAGAATACTAGCATTTTTGAAATTTGACCTATGGGGGGGGGGGTGAAATAGGAGATGAAAGTTTATATGGAAGTTCGTAATTATTATACTAGAATTCCCGCGGTGTAGGTATTAACGCGGGAAAAACTTTATAACATTTTGATTTCCACGCGGGCGAAGCCTTGGGCACAGCTAGTAGTTTATAACGGCGCCTGGACAAACGTAAAAACGGTGGCAGTATAGAAACAGTTCATCATTTATTTATTTTTTTATTTATTTTATTATATAATACATAGGGTTGGCAAACATTACAGATTATCCAATGCGTTTGTCAAGCTTTTCGAGGTACGCACCAGCCGTACTGCGAAATAATGCAAGTGGTGTGCAAAAAACATCTATGTTCGGATTCCGAGCCACCAAGCCATT
>DWGJ01003215.1:0-13853 GCA_018246895.1 Aspitha aspitha aspitha | reverse complement strand
TGAAGTGAAAATAAGAATGTAGTCTTTATTTCTTTATTAATTACTCAAGTCGAATATTATTAATCAAAATTGAAAAAGAATTGAATACTAATAATCAAAATTAATTATTCCTCATAGATTCCTCTTAAATTAAATTTTGAGGAAGCTGTTGAGGAACTCGATATATATTGCGGAACTTCCTCATTATGAGGAAACGGAAGAGGAATCCTCAACAACCCTACTACAGAGTACTACCCACCAGTGATAACATAGAGTCATGGGATGTCAGGTCACCTTTTCTAGGGCACTGGTTTCAAATGGCCGCGCACACTTGTCACTGAAAAGGTACGCACTGTTTACTGATTAAAAATCAAATAGTACGCTATAACGGCGATAAAACATATCGTGAGGAAATCACACACTTTGAGTTCGATCTGACGTTGACTGTGGGCTTACATCTCATTATAGGCGGGGATCAGTACAGCAGTGAAACCATAATAGTATAAAAAGTATAAAAAATATGTAAAAAGTATAGTTTAAAAACTCATAAATATTTAATCCTCTCCGACCGCTTGTTAGAGCTGACATCACTTTTCAATTAAAATTGCTTGTTTAATAACTAAATAATTGGATTGGCTTTATTGTTGATAACCCTTAGATAAAAGGTTTTGTATGGTCCACAAAGCCTGATAACAATTTGTTCATATACTTTGTACCTGAGGTGTATCGTTAGATACAAAATGTATGGCAATTAAAAAAAACTATCTAAGTATAGGGTGTTTAAATTAGATAATTAAGTATGTGTGTCACGGTAAGCGGAAAATTGATAAACATACATAAATGGTACTTATACGCATTTTATAACATAAGAAATTTTTGTTCCGAGTAGGAGTTGAGAGTCAGGGTTGGCAGTCAGGTTATTAGCATAAGATCAAGAGCCCGGTCAGTTGTCTATTCATTTGAAAGTGACTCTGCCACAAAATAACCCCTTTAATTCAAGTTACACCTTTAAATGTACGCAATATTTGTGCAAATATATCGCTGCTTTTCATGAATACTCACACAACTCAAAATTTTGAAAATAGCAGTTTATAACACAAATAAATCCAAAATATTCCTTATTTCGTACTCGGTAAGACTCACATTCATAAAGGCAAAAGCGGTATAATGGCGCGCAAAAATGTCGTTTTGCGATTGGTTATTTTTTACAATATTGTTTTATTTTGTTTAATTTTAAAATAGGTACCCTGTAAAATGTGAATTTTGAGTTGTGTGAGTATTCATGAAAAGCAGCGATATGTATCTATACGTACGATATAGTACCTCGTATACAGATAGTTGCAGTATGTCTACAGTCCGATAGCATCGCGTACTAACCGCATCAACTGGGATACGTACCGATGGATATGGGCCCGTTTTGCACCAGCCACTTGGCCATGCCAGTCTCGTTGGCGGTGATGTTGACGGCGCCGGTTATCCGCACCTTCGACATGGTCGCGTTGTACGCGCACCTGTCGTTCTCGCCCTCGTACGGGTAGTCGGTCTCCGTTTCCAGGCCGCCCAGCTGCTCGATCGCTCTGGAACGTTCGAGAAGTTTCCGTACGGATTGAAATGAGAACGTTCGATGCGAAAGAACGATCAGGGTTTATAATTTTTTTTGTTCAACTCTTTCAGTCTCCGTCTCGAGGCCGCCCAACTGCTCGACCGCTCTGGAACGTTCGAGACGATTCCAGATTGAAAAGGGTACGTTTGATGCGAAAAAACGATTAGGGTTTTTAATTTTTTTTTCATTCATTATTTCACCGTCCAACGTGGATCTACTATCATAGTACGTAGGTTTTAAATCGAATCTAAATTCTAAACCTGAACCGTTACGGCGAGTGATATTTAAATTTTAGGTTATGAAACGCAAGCAACAAATTATAGATGCGTGTCGGAATTTGAACCCGGAACCCTATCACTAATTATTTGATATAGAGGCAGTGATTCTCTCAAGACGTAGATTCGCCTTGATGAGTCCATTTGTGAGGAAATACTGGGTACTGAGAAATATTAGTCAGAGTCAAAGGGTATCTTATACCCGCACAAAATTACTTTGCACGTGAGGGGTTTCTAAGGCGCTGGGATTCCCCTAAGCAATTGTTTAACGTCCCTTATAAAGTATTGAATTTATTATTACTTACAAAATTATACATACAAATAACACGAATGCAGGTTACATAGAAGATGACGTGTTTAGATCGCAATAATTTAATTATCGTGAACATTCTAACAGAGTAACTATGAATAAATCCGTAATATACACAATGTACATATATTCCGATGTGAACTATTTGAACATTTTAGAGACTCTTAACTAATTTCAATAGTTGTAAAGACAATACAATATTCTATGAAATGAACGCACTTGCCCGTAAAATAGAATATTACATTTTCACGTGGGAATACTAATTCAAAAACATCTGTATTCTCGATATTTGTTAAAGACTATCCTAGTCCGCGGTCAACGGGTCTTTGATTAATGTCGAATATAACAATAACAGACTAAACTACACTTATATCAACATAATAGTAAATGTAATAATAAATAGTTAAAAACACACAGTCGTAGATTCTTTCTGTGACTTTCAGTAAGAGCCCTCACTCACTTATCAACCCGGCATATTTCTTAACGTGAACTTCCATTCTCATTACATTCCTTCGTCCCGTCCGCCCCGTCCGCAAACGGAGCGAGTTCGTGCGAATAGGCGATAGCGGTCGGGTGCCGGTTTGATAAGTGAGAGACTACCTTTACAAAATCTACTTTGTTCTATAAATAATGGTAAAATGGTAATCGTACATTGAAGGTTGACTAGGCGAGTCGATTTTTTCATTTGAATATCATTTAGTAAAGCGCAATACTTTTATAGGCGAACTGTTACATTTAACAGCAGACTAAAAACAGTTTTAAACAAAACAAGTACACGTCTTGATGTTTCTACATAGTTCTGTTTGCGTGCAGCTTTGAATCTATATAATTTAATATATGTATAAAAGGAAGTCGTGTTGGTTACACATCTATAACTGAAGAACGGCTGAACCGATTTGGCTGAAAATTGGTGGAGAGGTAGCTTAGAACCAGGAAACGGACATTGTTTTTTTGCATTTTTGTTATACCGCGTTTACTAGTGACTTCACGCGGTCGAACGGGACAAGGTGTTTAACTGAACCTATTAAAGAATAATTAAAACATTTGATTAATGAAAAATTAACTTAATAAAAATCAAAAATCAGCTTATTTATTATCTCCAAGGCGGAACCAGTTAGTTAAAGAATAGAAACAGATCAATTGTGACGCATAATTTTCATTGTTTTATGGAATGACGTCATCTGCAACATAATTTTTTCTCAGCATCTCGTAACGTCGTATGCGCAGTGTATAACAATAGATAAGGTAATTCCAATAGTTTTGCTGTTTTTTTAACGTTTCAACGGGAACCTCGGTTATGTCATCGCTCGAAACTATCGACAGAATTGCAAATATGTCTATGGTATATACATAATAACAATGTATATAAGGCAATGTAAGGCAATTTAAATAATACGCGCCAATCTCAGGAACTATTGGTTCGGAGTTCGTTGATTTCCACGCGTGCGAAGCCGCGGACACATCTAGTCCAGAATAAGCGTGTATATTAACATTCAGCTGAATCGGTTAAAGACAACTGGTCTAAAATTCAGTCACAAGGTTCCCGCCCGGACAAACATACATACGTAGTGTACAGGTTCTGGGTATATACAGTGACACGACAATCCAAGTTGCACACACTCGTATAGTGGTCCGTGCGACGCCCGAGCGGAGAGAGTGAAGTGCGGACGGCAAGCTCCTCGTATTTATACAATATATCCGCCCCCATCACCGTTCGCCCCACTAACGCGCGAGTTTATATTTATTCAATTTGATGCATACACTACACGTAGTTCATAAAAAGCTTGTAATAAAGCTCGTCACCTGTATGCGTTGTCCGGGAGGCCGCCATTGCAGCCGTCGTCCAGCTTGTCGCAGTCCACCAGCTCCTGCTCGGACAGAGACAGCAGCTCGCCGCGCTTGATCTTCCACTGACCTTCAATGTTACCTAACCAAATAATAATAACCGTTTAATGCACTAACATAACTAACACTAACATTTTTATTATTTCAACTACTTCTTTATTCCAACCAGGTTTTTTTTGTTTTTTTTTTCATTTTTTTAATTTTTTCATTTTTTTTTAATTCTGTGACTTAACTTCCATCCGTCTTTAACATCTCTGCACAACCCAGAGGTCGGCTGGTAGAAAATAATAAATAAACAATTAAAGGCTGACAGAAAAACATGTGATTAGGCTTTGTTGAGTTAATCGCTGTGATTTGTTCTAGATTCTGTTTTATAATATTAGTTACGTGGTGTACAACAAACAATTTGTCACAAAAAAAATGTAGAAAAATTGAAAATTACATTGATTCTCTTAACGAATATTAAAAACTCACCAGTGACGCTGAAAGCCCAGCAGCTGCCGCACGAGCCCTGATTCTTGACCTCGGTGACCGCGCCGTGGTCCCTCCAATCGAACTGGTCAGGTACCGTCACGTCTGGAATAGACGCTTTCCTCATCGGTATCTGATTGGCGTCGCGCAAGTTCGGTTTCAAGCCTAAATGCCGAGCGCTAAACTCTTCATAACTGAGGTCGGTGAACCGAGTCACCCCATATTTAGCGGTACCACGCTCATGAATATTCAACTCGTGGATCTTTCTGATGTTCTCTTCGAAAATCTTATAACGCTTGCGCATCTCCTCGCCGTCGTTTACGTACTCTGGCGTGTACGTTGCAAGGAAATGTGTAAACAAATGGCCGGCTTGTATTTGACGGTACACATCCGATGCAACGGCGTCTCGATTGTCGCACGACACGCGGAAGTTGGGCGGGTGGTCGGTCAACGGACGGAGCCACACGTTCACGCGGCATAATTTATTGTAACTCGCATCCGTCTGCAACTCACAATCTTCGTTGGTACTGAACGCAAGGCAATCGGTCGAGCCGACTTCGATCTTCATTCTGTAATGAATGCCCGCGATCGCTTGCTTCTCAAATGACAATACCCTCACGAGTTTCTGTTTACGCGGATGCGGATATTTCGCTTCTATATGTTTCAATGCTTCGTTAGCTAGCGGCTCAGCTATTTCGGCATTTTCGACATTCTCAAATTCCTTGTGCGCTTCTAACGTCACTTCGCCGTCTTCGCAATGCACGTCAATGTCCCGACCGTTAATATGCCATAATCGCTCGTAAACGCGAGAAACGCAGTGCCTCCTCGGAAGATGTTCTAAGAGCGCACATTTGGTAATATCGTCGACCGACTCGTATTTCAAGCACGATGTGAACGCCACGTCGAAATTTATGGAAGTAACTCTTCCACCAGTCGATTTTGTGGAATAACTATTTATCTTCATAACTCTCTGTTTGTAGCTGAGAGTTGATGACATTTCTAACTTTGCCAGTGATTCCTGAACCATTTGCTCTACCACGCTATAGTCTTGATCGATGGAATTATCAGAGACCGATCGTTTTTTCCGGTCCACCTCGGGTAGACGACAGTGAGTTTTAACTTTTTGAATACTGCCATTATTAGGTGCTATCCACAGATGTGAAAAGCATGATTCTGCGGGAATTGTAGTGTCAATGTCACAGGCGAGGCGTTTCTCGTAGTCAACGTCTTTAGTGCAGTTAGTAAAAGCGACATTGAAACTCATTGCGATAGGCTTACGTGAATCAAAATTCGGAATCACATGGATTTCCCCAAGATGTGCAATTCTATGCTTAATTTTCGAGGACCTTTCCAATTCTTTTATAGCCGCCTTCAGTAGATCTGGTACCGATATCCCAGTGATCTTGCGAAATTCATCGACATCGTCACATACAACGGATACATCTGGGATGTCGAGCTGATTTTCTTGTGACGGCCATACACTGACGAGGCATAATCTGTGCTGCATGCCGCTGATTTCCTTGCATTTATGCAACTTCGGTTCGCCTTGGTGTTTTAAACAGTGGGTATAAGCTGTTTCTATGTATATTCTCAGCATGGTTGTTCCCTTATTAATGCTGCTTTGTACAGCATGTATAGATATTAATTTTTGTAAATTCTTCGTACCGACCTTATCATTAATATGCTGTACAGCACGATCGGCGTAGTATTTCACATCGTCATTCACATATTCTTCATCAGGCTTAACTTGTCTTTTAATCCGCCCTACCGGTTCGCTCTCGTCTTCATCATAGCTTTCATCCTCATCGTCGTCGTAATTATCTTCATATTGGTCATTATCACAAGATACTTTTATATCATTAGATCCCAGCCATGGTCGGCTCCAAATTTCTGCATGACAATGTAATACTTTTTCTTTATCGCACATACAACTTTTAGTATACGTAACGTGCTTGGAACAAGACTTAGGAGATGCTGTATAATCTATTTTAAACAGTTGACCGGCGACAATCTGTGATATAACAGATTTCACTTCCACAACTTCATGGCGAACTTGACATTTTTGTCCTGATTGATATTTGCGAAGAGATTCTTGGGCTAAACTTCTAAATTTTTGTTTCTTAGGGTTCTCAACACGTGGGCCGCCAACAAATGTGCTTCTTTTCGTTTTTTTTGAATGAGATTTATTATTATCGGTGTTGCAAGTAACAGTTTCTACCACTTCTTTGTTTAACCAAAGCTGTGACAATATCCTTGAATTGCACTCAATTTCCATGGAATCCGGTTGCACCTGGCAATTATTTAGACTCGGTTGCATGTTTTTACTTAAATTACAGTTTGTTGGAGATATTTTGAAACGTATACTGTAAAGGGTGCCTTTAACAATTTGCGTTGTTGCGTTCTCAACTTTAATAACCTGATAGTGTTGGGAGTTCCCAGAAGATTGCATGAACTTGGCTAGAGATTTTTTTGCATAATCTAAATACAGAGGATTCTTGGGATCTTGAACTACTAGTCCGCCCGTACTACTTCGCTTAAATCGTTTACGGTGTCTTTCGATTTTGATGTCACAGTTCACAATGATCTGTTCTTTTTGTAACCAAGGCTGCATAAATATTTTCGAATGACATTGATTTTCATTGAAATGATCATGGATCACACAATTGGGCAGATCTTCTTGCATATCCATGGTACAGTTTGTTTGAGATATTACAAAATCAATTTTGATAACATCACTCACAGCTTCTGCTGTCACTTTGTTTATTTTTACCACCTTATAATGTTGGTTACTTCCAGATGTTTGAAGGAACTTAATTAACGATTTTTCAGCCAATTCTTTGTATTGTTGATATTTGGCATCCGCTTCAACCTGACCGGCAGAGGATTTCCGAAGGTGACTAGAATTTGAAAAACTGTTGCCAATCGACTTTTCTGAACAAGAATGTGTTATTTTCTTTTTCTTCAGCCAATGTTTTTTGTGTATTTCTATGTCGCATATATTAGATCCTAAATTTTCTAAAACTGTACAATTTTTTCTTTGACCTAATGGAACTTGTTTATTACAATCGGTATACACAAGAATTAATGTGATTTTCGTCAAAAACCTCGAATTTTTCTCCGTGCTCGCCGCTACTATTTTGTGAATTTTCATTGCGTTTAAATAAGATGAGGACATCTCAATTTCCCTTAAGGCTTGAGAAGATAGCTTTCTGACAAGAGGATCATCTAACGGAATATTCCTAAGCTCACCGACGCCATATTTTTCTGTTGATTCATCATAACAAAAAGCTTTAAGTACTTGAGGACTTTCGTCGGCTGAAACATCCATAATACCATTACATATTTTATTCATTGTACCTTCCTTTCCACAGTCTGCCTTAGAACAAGGAATTGTTACGAGAACTTGAATATAAAATGTATGTTTCTGACCGTCTTTCTCTTCCTCTGCATCTATTACATCCTGAAGTTTATGCGTTTTAATTTCTAAGTCCATTTCATTTAAATAATCTACTATAATTTGTGCTAGTGAATAAACATATTGCACATTATTGATCTTCTTTTTGATCATATGGTGTTTCTCCATCATTGCCATAACTTTCAAATCGTGATCATAACTTCGTTTTGTTCTGTATATGTCTTCTGTTGCTGTCGGTACCAAGCCAGCACTGTCGAAAAAATTAATTAAATCCTCTATAGCTTTTTTCTTGTCTTCATTTATTCCCGTTTTTTTCTCAATATCACATTTTTTAATCTGAACTGAATTACCGCTATAATATTTTGGAGACTCGACTTTTGATTCAGATTGCAAATTAATATTGGACATATCTGAAGTAGTAGAGTCCACATTTCTTGGACTGCCAGTTTCAAAAAGCTGGTCATGCGGTATTATTTGCGCTTCTAAATGTTTTAACTCTTCTGTGCTTAATGTTTTCTCATGATGCTGTTGCGCTTGAACCTCTGTGTTATGTATAGCTTTTAAAATTTCATCAGCCGATCCTGTGTTAGCAATTTTATCATAATCAGGGGTAGACTTGATGTTTTCGTTTGGGTTGTCATTACGATTGCTGAACAGATGAATATCATTACTTTCTTTATTACCGTCATTATTAAGAACTACTTCGCCATTGTCTCCATATAACCATTGACTAGTACAATTATTAGAAACAATGGCGCGATATTTTGTGCCATCGGGTAACTTAACCCATGGCTTTTCCAGCACTGACACTTTGCAAGGTATTTTTATAACACATCGCTCTGTTTCTTCGGCTGTACATTTATGGTAATCTACAATGAGTGTTAAGACATATCGGATGCCATTGACAACCTAAAACATATCCAAAGTAATCTTAGCACACATACAAATAACCAAGGGTTCTATAGTAACAAACATGTGTAGAGACACATCAAGGCTTAAGTTTCCTTCTATCAATTTTTTTTATTAGAATAGAGTAGCAAACGAGCAGACAGCAGTCACAAGTGGCTGCTGCCGCCCATGGACATCTGTAACCGACTGCTAACTCCCATTATTTTAAACACGAATAAGGAGCAAAACTAATGAACATTACCTGAACCTGCCTCTCAATATCGATCACAACATCAAGAGTGTGTTTAACATTGGGCTCATGCTTATTGAGGTGCTTCACTGCCAGTTCAGCCAGTTCAGCCACGCCTGCAGCTTGGACGTTCACGTGTTGTGAACAGCCTATGCACGGTACACTAGGATGTATTCGGGGTATAGCAATGAACTGTTCACCTGAAGTCACCTACAATGTGAATCTATAGTTAATTTCTCAGGTCTATAGAGCAACTTCTAAAAACCAAAAGGAAAAAAATCAGCATTCTAGAATTGTGTTAAGAATTCATCAAGAAATACATGAATATACAAAATCAAGATTTAACAGTACAAACATTTTTTCCAGAAAGTACAAAACTTCCAAAGGCGTATAAATTGATTTTGATACAGAAAGTACATAGTGAGAAGCTTTATTCTGAAAAATATCGCGAAAACAAATTGTTTCACAGTTACGTGTACAAAGTATATTGCATTAATTAATGTGATATTAATATGACTGTGTATGCTATATATTTTTTCCTACACATGCACATGTAGATCTCTCCACAAGCTGCTCAGATTTCTTTGGAGTCATTCCACTTCATAGCCTATTCTTATCTGCATGAAATCTGGCTTCGCGCCAGATTTAATTGATTCTCAGAGAGTACAAAGTTTTTAAAAGTAGCCTCCATAAGTAACACTGCAAATACTTTAAATTATAAATAAAGTATTTAACCATAAGTAAAAGGAAGAAGTGATAGCCTAAAGATTTGAAATACAGTCTGCTACTGGAGGACTGGGTTCAAATCATGGCATGCGCCTCAAACTTTACAATGTTATGTGCGTTTTATTCATGCATTCTTGACTTGATATCACAAATCTGTCGAAGTACTGTATAGCGCCCTCCTATTTAACCAACCAACTACCTTAAGAATGCACAGGTGGTAGTTGCCAGATCAGACCTTTGGAGAACCAAGTATTGTTGCATACTTCGGGAGATGCCTATGTCCAGCAAGGGAACAAAGGATGCTGATATGATGATGACGATGATGACGATGAAAATATCATACTTATTGTCTTAATAGACCTACATACCTATACATTTATCTGTTATCTCTTATATATATATAAAAATCCCATGTCGCGATGTACGTTTGCGTAAATCACCTAAACAACTGAACCGATTTCAACAAAATTTTGTACATATCTATTATTTGATCCAACTTAAAATATAGGTTAATTTTTATAAAATAAATAAATAATAAATGTCAATTGTCAATAAAGTTTTACATAAAGTCCATTTCTGAATGCCCAATATTTGTCATATATTATTTGAAATAATGTAACCATGGCAACAGGTCAGTCAGGTGGTCAGGTCCACTAGTAGCTTATAAATATTAACAGTGTAAATTGCTTGCTGATTCCTCTAACATGAAGATGTAATATCTTAGCTAGGAAATTATATATCTATCGGATACTTTGATAGTGTTAACGTTTCCAGAAAAAATTACTGACCGCAGCAGTTGTTTGAATTTCATTGTCCAGTTGTATGGGCTTGATATCGTAAGTCGCTTCTGTTATGCCGCTTTGCTTCTCAGCACTGGTCTCTTCCAGATTCGGAGAAGCTTCTCCATATTTGACTGATAAGCCAACATCATTGCACTGGTAGTTATTATTCTGTACGGAGACACCACGATCGTCGAGGTCCAAGACAGTCGCAAAGCATTTTAAAAGCTTGTGTGAATCCAAATTGTGGATATCGCTAGCTTTTAAACTAACTTCAATATGATATAGATTTTCATCCTGATAAAAATAACATATACATAACAACATTTAATATTTTTTAAGCCCATACAGATCAGTACATAATTTTGTTTTGTAATTGGTGTGTAGACAAATTTTGAAATGCATTATATATGTGTAATAATAGTGAAAAATAAATTAATTCAGTACATAATTGTGTTATAAATAATACTTATGCCTTTTTTTGTACTGAATGTCAAATGAGCGCAAAAACGCTCTAAGTATCATGGAGGAAGCTTGTGACGTCACACCTCAGTAAGCACTAAGCAAAAACTAAACGAAATTCAGGAATATTTACGGAGGCGTGACATATGCGCTCTGATTGGTGTTTCAGTCAACATGGCCGATTGCAGTTTATTGAAGTATTATTTTATTTAAAATAAAATTAATGGCATGATAATATTAAAAACAGAGTTAATTTTATAAATAATCATTCCATAATATATTACATAATATCATTTAATCCTTGATTCTTAATTACTGTCATCACACCTATTGCCTAGTATTAATCAAAACTGTTAAAAAAAGGAAAATTTTCAGTAACAATTGATATATTGGAATAAAATTCCTAAGTTAGATTTTTCAATAATATAACAAGGTTTAGTAGTTTTCAAGATAATAACCAGAGATAACTTTTAAGGTCTAACAATTCCAGATAACCTTTCATATACATAAAAATAATACATATATAAAAATTAGATAACTATTATGAGGTCCCTCATATAGTTAAGTACTTAGAAAGACCTCGCATGACAACAAAGAGTATGTAACAGGGGGATCACAGGATATTACTATACAATATATTCTCTATGGTAATCACCAATTATACTTCTGCAACAATGCTACTACAACAAACTACAAAATATTTGTGGGTAGTTGTAAATCTAAATTTACATACCAGATTATACTGGATGAGCTTAACGTTTAAGGAAGCACAGATGTCCTAGCTACTCCCTAAATAATACCTATAGTCTATTATTTTTAAATGATGCACTGTCATTATTGATAAACATTGGATTTTTATTTCTGTATTAAATTCTGACAGTGAATAATTAACATATCAACTCCAATTTCTGCCTACCTCATTAGGGAACTGGGGACGGTATAATATTTATAATCAATTGCAATATTTCATTAAAGCAAAATAAACAAGACCACGGCAAACACAAGTAAATTAAATTCGGTTTTGAAACTCACCTTTTTCTGCACGTCATTAATAACGCCTTCTTCGTACGTATACGCTTGGTCAGGTAGATTGTTTAAATACTCGAGAAACCCATTAACAAGTTTCTCTTTTTTTTCTACGTTCAATTGTCCCAAACAAACCGAATTAAAAATAGACAGAACAAAAATAAGCGCACGATAGTATCGCATGATTATCGCGGGGTCATTTCACGACGCACAAAAATTAAATGAAGACTATAAAGAGCGATTTCTATCACGGCACCAATGAACCGATACAGCGCAGTTATCGCTCGTCAACTGAATTATTATTATTTTATTTTAGAAATGATTTACGAAACATGATTCAACAAACTGATTGTATGACATGACATCCGTATAGTGTTGCTATTTTATTTTGAAAATAAACATAAACAAAGAACGTTTTTTTTCGGTTTTTCGCGCAAAATATTGTTTTGGGTGACGTAACAGATTCATTGTTAACGATCTACTTTGTGAATGCAGAGTAAATTTAATTTAGGAAAGATAAATGTACAAGAATAAGAGAAAAATTTTGAAAATAAGAAAATACCAATTTAAAATTGTTGCATTCATATAGGGCGCAATAAAAGATTATCATCGTAATATATTTTGTAGCTCAAGTATAAAAAACTTAAAACTTGTTTGATGTAATATTAAATCCTACAGAATGAGATATAAACTTAAATAAGTATTTAGGTATATTCTTTATAAATTTATAGAAGTACAAATTTTGGTCTCAAACCTTTTACGAACCGTGACGTATTTTTCCTATTAAAATACTACTATTTTGCTATAATTACAACGAAATTCGCCAAATATTTGGATGTTACATTTCTAAATTTTGCAAAGCTCGCAAGCTGCCCATCCTTTGCAATTATGTGTGAACTAATTCGCTTATCGCTGATATTGGTTTCTATCTAATTAGGTATATCATAGTTTAGAACAATTTGGTAATTCTTGTAAAGGCCATGTTTGCGTGCATATTTGACATTGCCTTTATTTTGTCTAATTTACTTAATACACACATACACACATACAGTCACACCAGGTCCTAACGGGGAAGGCAGAAATCAGCGATTGCCGAATATTTCTTTTCTTACAAATCTACTGTGCTTCATCTACATTCATCAACGTAAACGTAATTAATAATTTACGAATTACTTTTTCATTATCCAAATAACTTCGATTTTATTATTAAGTAGAAATTATTTATTACAATTTTATCATAGTACAGTTTTAAAAAAAGTTAATTTAATTTAATACAATTGTACAGTTTATATTGGCCTTTTGATTCCTTTTTTTAATTAATATCAATTTCTGAAATGAATATCAGCTGGCTGTTTGCTGACATGACAAGAATACTGTCAGTCTGACACTAATTTCGTTTGATATATAAACGCCGTTATTTTTCCAAATCTATTTGTGTCAATGAAAAAGCCTTATTTTTACAGCATCTGAAAATTGTTTTTATAGGAAAAATGTCAGGAAAAAAGAAAACTGAAGTCCCAATAGAGAATAATAAGATGTAACCGTACATATTAATTTAGTTTATAGAACAGTTTGTTGCCGATAAAAATTTGTCCCTTTTTATAGAAATGTAATGTTTAATATTGACTATAATAATTTATAGATGGTGGATAACATTCGGGCTATTATGTGGAGCTACTTTTTTGACACGGTATTACAAAGTCTTAGACCCCGACCATGTCTGGTGAGTATTATGTTTTTATTGTTTAATAAGTTGATGTTGTCACAACTCACAGCTACAGTTCAAATGATCGTTATTGTTTTTATCTTCATGTCTTTCAAATA